>CM060950.1:342415307-342459020 GCA_030765055.1 Mantis religiosa | reverse complement strand
GGACATTCATTACGCTCATCTTTTACATTTCTGAGAATGCTTCACCTTAGAAAAGGTGATGGGGAATCATTAAAAACGTAAACATTTAATGGGTAAAAAAAGGAAAATAACACAAGGCACAGAGAAGTTCTCTTCTGCTCCTATTCTTTCTTCCCTCCATTAACTCCTTCGTTGTTATGTATTTATCACTTATTCATAAGCAACCAAACAGACGCAAAAACTGATTTACTTTTTGTATGTTTCTTCCGTTTCTCCTCTTCAATACTTCTCCTTTTCTTTTTGACCCCCCACCTCCCTTTCTCCTTATGCAGACTGATAAGAAAAGAGAAAAAATGTAATACCATAGACAGGGTAACACAAAATACGATTGAATCTTTCAGTCTTTATAAACTAGCAGTAAAAGTAAAATGAAAAAAACAAAAAAAAAAAAAAAAAAAACGAAAAGGTTGAAACACGAACAACAAAAATAAACTGACAGTACAGAGAACAATTTTTTGCAGTAATCCAACTACTTACCATGCATCCCGGAGAGAAAGCGGCTAAAGAGGTCTTAATATGAAGTTGTAATAAGAAGTTGAAGCGGTGCTATTAGAAGGAAAATTTATATTAAAGCTTGAATTTTGCAGAAAGGTAGAATCAGATTTAAAAGCCCAATGTCATAGTCGAGATTTATACCACGGATCTTAAGTTTTTCGTGGCGTCACTATAACTATACTACCATGGCAAGTTGTCTGGATGAGATTTTCGCAGGGGTTTTCCCTTATCCTGAAAGATTAATGTCAGGCAACACTAAGGTCTATGAACCCTGGTTCATAGTGAGTGAGTGAGTGAATGAGTGTGTGAGTCAGTGTGTGTGTGTGTGTGTGTGTGTGTGTGTGTGTGTGTGTGTGTGTGTGTGTGTGTGTGTGTGTGTGTGTGTGTGTGTGTGTGTGTGTGTGTGTGTTGGAGAGGGGGCTTAAGAGCCCGGCGACAACTAGGTAATTTGGACCGATTGGTAAACCATAATATGATCTCAAATTAGCTTTGAGATTAAATGACCAATGGTGATTTACATTTTACACATAGACTGCAATCGTAACTAAGGTGTCCACAGCATTAAGGCGAAACCAACTCATGTGATGTGATTAACTACACGTGGATCAGATATTCTGATGTCCCTCATTGGCTAACGTTTTCTTCATTGATTGAAGTAGAGTTCGTTACTACTCCGCTTCTATCCAAAGAAATCTATTAGATATCTAATTTTGGCCAATAAGAGAAAACAGAATATCTTCTCCTCGTGGAGAAACTCGCGTGATAGGAGCTGATTTCCCTTTGCTGCTGTGAACACCTTACTTCCGATGTCAGTCTGATTATAAAATGAACTGTATTTTGAATGCATCGATACAGTGCTCTAAGCTTCAGGGCTTAAAATGGACAATTACCAAAACCTTTTCTGTAATTATTGTGAACTACGGAAGCGTGTTGTGGGAAGGCCGTTACGCATGCCGAAAGCTGATTCATGAACAACAAACTCACTTGGGTAATTTATCAGCGGTTTTGTGCCGTAACAGACCCTGGCTACTGAGGGAGCGAAAAGGGGATTTAAATTTAAAAGCACTTCATTGCAGCCGCGTGCCTCATTACGTTTAATTAAGGAACGATCATTTATGGGCTGGAACAGTCAACCATCCCACCCCACCCCACCAATGCGTCGACGGAAGGGGTGAACCGGAAAACTTTAATTATTTTCCCATTCCTTCTTCACACGGGTTTGCATGATAGTTCCAAATTATGGTGTACATCCTCCGGACAGAAGCACTGGAGCATTAATATTATTGCGCCTTCTGTATTCCTAATTGGCGAGAAAAGGGAAAGAAAACTGTAGCAATTAAAGCTCAAACTTCAAAGAATTCTAAACCATTGATTTCATTAGAGCGTATCACGTAAAGAATACAGACAGGTTGGCAATAATAATTTGTACAGGACAGCGAACTATTTTATCCCACTTATGTTTCTCACAATTCCATCTTACTTTTTCTGACCTGTAGTTTGATGCTAACAAATACTGATTCTGAAACTTAAAGAGTAAACCTTCCTTTGTTCTATATTGCGGTTTTCACAAATCTAAATTATGCATCTATTAGCAAACTTATATGAGATAAAAATATTAGTTGTACATTCTTAGAAAATACAGAAGTTGGGTGAAACTCGCTGTGTACGCGTTTACTCTCCAACTATTTCATCACGGTCTACAGTTTCCATATGTCGTTTAGCACAGAAAAACTGCAAGCGCACGCTGCCGAATAAAAGCACCAACCACCTGCACAAGCTGCATATTTTCTGATCTGTGTAGCGGTTCTATAATTTTAAGCGTTTTCATCTACACCCCTAAACTCTGGTGGTATTTGTTACAGTTAAGCTTGATCGGTCGTCCCCAAAGATAATTGGGATTGGGATTTCATTACGGAGGGGATTCGGTACGTAGGCCACCATGCTTGACCCATTGTTCCTATGCCCCCAATGGGGCACCCCCGGGAGGAAGGATTAGACGAAGAAGACAGAAGGCGGCCGACCCAAGGAGCCACGACAGTACAGAGGGCAGGATCCCTACAGTTCACTTGGATAGAGACTTCCCCCGACAGGCCAGGGCAACGAACTCGCTCCCCTACAACGGGACGGCAACGATCCAGGCAGCCGAGCCCTAATGGTATCAAGGCAGGCGATCCGAGCCCCATAGGTCCCTGGCTGGTGGTCCCGAAATGGTCCCAGAGATAAGCTGAGGCCGGCAACCAACCTACCGGAGGAGGAAGTAGTTTTCCTCAGAGAATATCATCCTGCCATGCACCGCCGAGACACCCGCCGACACTTCTACCCTGAAAGAGACCACCAAATGAGAGATGATATGAAATGATAGTGTAGGTGAAATGGTGGGACAGGAAATTCGGGGGATGCAATTAACCTACCCAGCATTTGCCTAGCGACCCGGGAAAACCCCCAAAAAACCCATGGGTCATGTAGGTCGGCCACGGGAATCGAACCCGGTCCTCCTGAATGTGGGCCACAGGCGAAACTGCCTGAGCCATCCCACTCGGTCCCCAAAGATAATACACCTACTGTCTGCCCACCACAAGAAGGCAAGTGGGGCATGAAGAGGGAGAGGTATTTGAAGTGATTGTCTGCTCTGTTAGTGGATCTATTTACTACTAAATGAGTGTATGAGAGTGCATATGAGTCACCCATGCTGCCAGATCTAATGCTCGTTTCAGTAAATGCAGTGATAGGTATTATGCACGGGTGTGTTTTGTGACAACACTGTGTATTTTACATGAACATAGTAATCCTTATCATATCTGGAAGGCGAGAGCATGACAGCAAAAGTGGTTATGTTACACACTCCTCTGCCTTGCTTTCTTGTGGTGGGCAGACTGTACCTATGCAGGGAAGTAGGTACTGTAGCCCTCTGACCAGAAAAAAGACTGAGGGGTGTTCTGTTCTCTGGAGGGGAAAGGAGAATTGTAGCGCATGGCACAAATAGAACTACATCAAAATCTACATCTACATTAACCACTGTGTTCCTAGGAACACTGTGCACCGGCAGTGTAGGCGTTTGACATCAACATCCTAAGCGTTTTCTGAGAAAGATAACTGCTAGAGTTTCAATACTGTCACCCTGGCGCTAGACTCGCGAAGCCGACGAATAAATGATGGCCGGTGGAGATTCGGAAAACTTCGGGGCCGATCGTTACCGGAAGCGAGAGACAGTTGACTGTAGTATTGAAAAATAAACAGTTTTGAGGTGATCTAGCAATTTTGTAATGGTAAACGGTGTATTGCTAGGAAAATAAAGTGTAGTTTTTGTGTTTTGTAACCTCGTTTTGTTATTTCACGAACCCACAAAGTCACAACTGGTGTCAGAAGTGGAACATACGACAGTGGAAGCTGCATTGGCAAAGATTTTAGAGAAAATGGAAGAAATGAAGACGGCAAATGAAAACCTCGCTGCAAAAACAGAAGTGATAAATAACAACCTGGCCACGGAGTTGAAACAAATAAAGACCGAATTGACCACAGAAATGAGGGCAGCGAACGACAGCCTGGCCACGGAGATGAAAGCGGCAAACGAGGCCCTTGCCGTGAAGTTTGTAGAACAGTTGGCCGGCGTGAGGGATAACGTGACGGAGATGGGCAAGCGGATGCGCCAAGTGGACGAGCGCGTCGAGGACCTGGCGAGCCGCGTTGACGACCTGGAAGGAAAGGCCGACACCAGCGTCAAGTCCCTGAACGCCATAGTAGAGGACGTCGTCGGCAGGAAACTGAAGGATTTGAAGGCCGACGCGCCGGGACGCCACACAACATCTGCGCGCGTCAAACCGCCGAAATATGACGGCGCGTCAACATTTGAGGTCTTCCGCCGCCAGTTCGACACAGTGGCCAAGCACAACAGATGGTCACCCGGAGGAGGAGGCCACACAGCTAATAGCCAGCCTCCAGGGACGGGCCGCGGAAGTCCTAAACGCGGTGCAGACAACGGCGGCGTCCAAGGACTTCTGGGAGACCCTGGAGAATCGTTTCGGGAACAACCGCTTAGCCGCAGCGTACCGCAGCCAACTAAAGGCAAGGTCACAGCAGCCGGGGGAGACGCTGCAGGAGTTCGCCATAACGATTGAGCAGCTAGCTGGCAAGGCCTTGGATGACCTGCCACTGGAGTTCGTATCCCAGGAAGCCGCCTACAACTTTTTCGACGGGGTACGGGACACGGAGATTCGTCAGCGCCTAATGCTCGGCGATTATAAAACCATCCACGAGGCGCTGACAGCGGCATTAAGGATGGAGGCGGCCAAGGTAGCATCTATCCCGACGTCGAGAACGAGGAGTGTCCGCTACGCCGGAGACAGAAGACCAGCTGAGGGACGCCGGCGAACACCTAGTGGCCTGTGTTGGGGGTGTGGACAGCCTGGGCACCTGCAGAGAGACTGCCCACACGAGGAAGGGCAGCGGGAAGAACGAGTAAGGCCCGGCGTGGAGAGGGGTACGTCGGCGCCATTACCACCATCCCCTCGAGTGACAATCCGCGCCGCCAGCCGGCGGATGGATGACAACCTCATCGCGGACGGCTGGGTAAGAGGAAAGCCGTGCCGCGTGCTGGTGGACACCGGGGCGGCCGTGACCATCATCAGACCTGACGTGGCGAAGGGTTTGCCGACGAGGAAGGCGAGCCGACCATACGAGCTTGTGACGGCATCGGGCGACACCATGCCTGTGGAGAAGGAGGCTCTGCTGGAGCTGACCTTGGGACGGAGTGCCGTGTGCGTCTGTGGGTGTTCGTCGCTAAGGTGGCTGAGGAGGTGATTCTGGGACTGCATGCCCTCAGGAGCCACGAGGCGACGGTCGACGTCGGCAGGAAGGTCCTACGGCTCAACGGAGAAGAGGTTATACTCCGTCAAACTGAAGAGCGCCTTGGAATCGGTAGGGTCATCTTGAACGAAGACGTGGTTGTCCCCGCGAGGAGCGAGGTGGTGGTGACGGCGCGATCGGAAGGCCAGACAGCACGTTGGATCCAGAGGCAGCAGGAGTATGACTTCATCTCGGAACATCGCAGAGGGAAGAGTTACGGTAACGCGGACGCTATGTCCCGAAGACCCTGTCCAGAAGAGTGCGGCCAATGCACAAGAGTGGAGGGGAAGTAGCGTGCCGCAGCAGTTCGAGTAGTCACGGCAGTGTCTGCGGATGGCTGGGATGGCGCAGGCCTGAGGAGGGAGCAGCTGGCGGACGCAGACTTGGGGCCACTCTTGAGGGATGTGGAGAACCTGGTGAACCACCTCCACGACATGCACGAGATGGCTCGCCAGAACATCCAGAAGGCGAGCGACCGCATGAAAACCTGATACGACAGGCAAGCCAACAGCCAAGGGTTCCAGCAAGGTGACCTGGTCTGGTTGTACCGCCCGACCCGGACCAAGGGACGCTGCCCGAAGCTTCAGCAGCCATGGCAAGGACCGTACCGTGTGGTGAAGAGGATTAACGACGTGGTCTACCGCATCCAGAAGGTGCCCCGAGGAAAGATGTTGGTGGTACACCTGGATCGCCTGGCCCGCTACGAAGGCGCTGTTCGGGACGACCAGCCTTGAGGAGGGAGCAGTGTCACCCTGGCGGTAGACTCGCGAAGCCGACGAATAAATGATGGCCGGTGGAGATTCGGAAAACTTCGGGGCCGATCGTTACCGGAAGCGAGAGACATTTGAGAGTAGTTTTGAAAAATAAACAGTTTTGAGGTGATCTAGCAATTTTGTAATGGTAAACGGTGTATGGCTAGGAAAATAAAGTGTAGTTTTTGTGTTTTGTAACCTCGTTTTGTTATTTCACGAACCCACAAAGTCACAATACTTTATCATCAAGACTTAGGTCCCTTAGAAAACATACGGTCTTGTGCTAGTAATGCTGACATACGAACGCGAACCATTGCGTTGAAACTCGATCCGTAGCCTTTCTCAGAAAAAGCTACAATTGTTGATGCCAAACACATTTTTTACTCTCCTAAGGTGAGCACAATACACGCGGTGATTTAAGCATTGCCGATACTCTGCGGTTACAACATCTCCCACTCCTCCTGTTGTGACTGCATTTCGTTTCAACCACTTTACTGTTGTGACATTGTCACTTCAGTTTAATTTGCGGGTAGCAGTCGAATGATACAGATGCGCAGTAGCCTCTTTTTCCACCCGCTTCAAACGCTGGAGTATCGAATTCTTCACTAACTGCACGACAAGCACCACCAATTATACCCCATAACACGAAGAATGGCACTCTATGTCACACAGACAACTCAATGACTTACTTGGGAACATCTGCCTCGGACTCTTCGGCGATAACAGATAATTCACGAGAGTGGCTCGATTGGTCTATCATGTGTTTCAAATGGGAAGGGCTCTGGAGTCCAGCTAATCAGATACCGTATCAAACTCAGCGTTGCCAGCTTGTTACCCCACTGCTTTTATATTTCCCTCTCTCTCACACACCCATACAACATGTAGGTCATCTTGGCGCAGACGTAAGGGTAAGCAAATTATATTTTTCAAACTTTTACAATGATGCAGTTGCCAAAATCAAAATTGGAAAAAGCATTTTCACAAATTATGTATATTTTTAAATACTATAACTATAATTATAGTTTATGAATTACCTGTTTTTCTTTTCCAATGGAACTGCCAGTGGCTCATCCATATCGCTGTCAACGTCACTTCCGTTAAAAGACAATTCGGCATTGTCACTGTCTTCATCATCTGAGTCTTGCAAATTTATGATTATAGGTTCCAAAATCTCGTCACGTGCTATTTCTTTCTTAAAATCGTCTTCTTGAAGGTTTTCTGCATGCCTCACACAATTTTCCCAGTCCTGTTGTGTTACCTTGTCAATTTCTTCGTGAACAAGTCGTTCAACGTCCATCAGTTTAAAAGTATTATTTCTGTTTCCAACCCCGCTTTTTATTTGAGTCCACACCAACTCAATTGGATTATATTGGCAGTGGTAAGGTGGGAGGCGTATTACCTCGTGTCCCATTTCAATTAAAGTTGATCCAGCTGATACACTTTTTCCGTGTTTTTAAACGGAAGTTCTCTATGCAATAACTCATTTTTAGTTTCTGTTTCCGAAAAACTTTTGAAGAACGTGTACACCTTAAAAATAATACTTCGAGCCTGACTTCGCAATATCTGCCTTTTCTATTCGCCACTAATTTCACTGCAAGAAGCCATTGCACTATTTAAGCCATTGTTAAGTAAATAAAAAGTTAATAAGGGATTTTAACCCTTTCATTATGATTTCAAGACATAAGCTTATTCATTAAGTTTATAACTTTTATGAATGATCATGAAAATATATTAATTGTTCTATTAAAGGTGAAGCACTATCTTGTAAGCCTAAATTTGCATATGTACTATTGTGTAAAGAACAACTGAATGATATTGATCTGAACTCTCCAGAGTAAATAAACACTTCTTATCCAGCATTCCTTCGTAAACATAAGCATACAGCACTCCAAAGGCTAACAGGAGTGACTTATTCACAGTAATTCTTTCATCCGTCAATTCAGTAGTTTAAATTTCAGTTCTGAGTAATTAAAAGTATATGTACATACATACACACAAACCTCTTTGAACTCTCTAGAGTAAATAGACATTACGAACCATTCATAAACATATAATGTGACCAGACACGTTCTGCCAGGGCAGCAAGAAATTTATTGTTTCCTCTCACTCGAATTGGCTTATTCAAAGTAATTCTTTTATCACGTCATGTCAAACATTTACGTTTCAATTCTGAGTAATTACAAATATACGTAAACGCATATATGCCAACCAATAATGATATCCATACAGTGCTTACGTCGCGACTGTTATAATACAGGTAATAGTGGTTTATTTATGTGTATTAGAAGAACAATTTGAGCTAAAAATATGGGGTTTTCATGGTTATGTTAGATACATTACTCTCTACCTTCCACATGGATCAGTTTCGGCAATATCTGTATTTTTGTCTTAGCGCGAATAGTATTTCATACAGATTGATTAGGTTGGCGCTTCTCACACGTCACTTAGCGGGAATGCAATATGGCAACACCGCAGGACTCCGATTGGTTGCTCGTCTAGTAGCTCTCAAGGACAAACACCTTCCCATTTGAAACACATAATAGTCGTGTTTCGAAGGCGCTGCCGGCACTCAGGCGAGTATGGTGCTCCGCTCGCTCTCCAAACAATCGCTGACGAGCAGTAAAGGACACGTTGCTGTCCGTGGCTGCCTGGAGCTGGATCCATCATATTTTCAAATTGCCTTAATACTACATATTCGTTTATACTTACGAGGAACATATTTAATTACTTAAATTTATGGGAATAAATCTTTCGATATGCTTCTCATCGTCTAAACCTCGTCTGTTAAAGTTCTGGAAGTGTCATTTGGACTACGATTACCAGAGCAAATCAACTACTCGATAGCAAAAATACTATCAAAATATTTTGTATTATGGATTTCGGTAGTAATATTCAAACGAGAATCAAAATAATGGGGTATCAATCGCTTATCTACGACCTACACTATGCAATATAACTTAAAACTATCCGCAGCCAATGCAATCTCGAAGATACAGTATGCGCTTGTTTTTTTTTTTTTTGTTTTTTTTTTTTTTCATTATTATCCTACACACACTAATAAATTCTCTCGCACAACAAACTTAAGTCAATGAGCTTTAATTATGCTTTAATTCTATAACACTAATAAAGGCAGGATTATTTTCAATAATTCACAGGATATGGCTACTCCACAGAGTTCTAACAGCAACATAGGGTTTTTAAAAATGAGCAAGACTTTTAAAACTCTTAGTTAACGATTTTATAAGCAATATTGCGGTTTCAATGCTGGAATTCCCTTTTTGAGGATCATTTAATGTCAGAAAGGGTTCAAGTGTATACACAGAGAACATCTCATTCTCTCCCGTTATATTTTCATGTCCTTTAGAAAACAACGACTATTCGCGGAGATTTGTTAAATAAAAGCTCTAACGTGTATATCTCGACTGTTCTGCGAATAACCGGTGAAGACCCTTTCATTTGGTTATTCGGAGAGAATTTCACATAACTTTCACATCACAAGCGAGAGAGTGACAGAGACAAAAATTTACCGCAATATGCAAAATATGTTAACGTACCTCCCCCCCCCCTCTTTATCTGTCCAACTTTACCTGTTAACCACATATTTTCTGTTTTGGTTGGAAATTTCCAGTTTTCCAAGCAACACGCACCTTAAATGTTATGTCATCAGGTCAAATAACAGTGTTGAAAACATTTAAGTCAACCTTGGGATAGCTCAGACGGTTTCGTCTGTGGCCGCATTCGGGAGGCCCGGGTCCGATTCCCATGGCCGACCTACCTGACCAAGGGGCTTTTCGGGGGTTCTCCGGGTCGCTAAACGAATGCTGGGTAGGTTAATTAGGTCCCCCGAATTTCCAGTCCCTCCATTTCAGCTCCATTAATACGAGGCGTGTCCGTAAAATAAGGTCTCCAATTTTATTTAATATAGAAAACATGTTTATTGTCAATGAATGTTATATTGATGGAAAGGCGGAACTTACAGCTATTTTTCAACGTAATCACCATTGCGATCGATGCACTTTTGCATGCGCTGTGGCAGTTTTTGTATACCCTTGTCATAGCACTCTCCCGCCAAGTTGCACAGGTAGCGCTCAACCTCGTTTATCAAATCATCGTCGGTCTGGAAATGTGTTCCACCCAGGTGTGACTTCAACTCAGGAAACAGATGATAATCACTAGGTACTAAGTCTGGACTGTAGGAATGGGTGAGGATGTCCCATCCGAACTGGACCAGGAGATCTTTGGTGAGCATTTTGGGGACCCACCTCGCACACACCTTGCGATAATGCAAATGTTCGGTCAAAATCTTGTCATTCGAAGTCTTACTGACTTCACGATAAGTTCGCACAGCTCACGAACCGTAACACGCCGATCTTTAAGCAATTCTTGCTCCACTTTTGCAATTGTTTCGGCTGAAACCGAACGCCGACCAGAATGCTGTTCGTCATGGACGTCTGTACATCCGGCTTTAAACTCTCTGAACCACTTTCGCACGTGTTTGACGTCCATACACTGTGGCCCATCGACTTCGCATAACTGACGATGAATGTCAGTGGGGGTAGTACCCTTGGCACTCAAAAACGGATCACTGCACGCAACTCGAACTTGGCGGCGGAAGTGATAGGAAGCTCCATCGCAAACGGCTGCCCAGCCAAGACTAATGGTTGCAACAGGTTCGCTATGGTGGGGATTTGAAGGGGTGAAACCAAATTACACGACAGTGTTGCCGCATCACACGTAACAGCGTTCCTCACGGCTTCAGCGCCTTGGAGACTTTATTTTACGGACACGCCTCGTATTTCACCTCATCTCACATCTGGTGATTTCTTTCAGGGTAGAAGTGTCGGCGGGATTCTCGACGGTGCATGACAGGATGATATGCTCTGAGTGAACACTTTCTCCTCCGGTGGGACAGACTCCGGTCTCCGAGCCGGCCTCGTGACTCTGCACTGTAGTGACTCCTTGGGGCGACCACCCTCTGTTTCCTCTCACTTCATCCTTCCTCCCGGGAGTGCCCCACTTGGAGCATAAGTACAAAAGACCAGTCTCGTCGAGGTGCCGAATTCCCTCCGAACAATCCAAGTGCACCTTACACTTCGTTGTTATCTATGGAGAGCTGAAACATCTAAATGACACATTCGTTCTGTAGTGTTCTGTGGTTCTGTATGTTCCCATATAACCACAAAAAGAATGCATGTTGAAAACAATTTCGGAATATTTTTATAAGAATTAAAAAGAAGAAATAATCCTTTTTATGCAGATTTTGTATGAAAGTCGCAACGAGCAGAGAAAATTGTGTAATTGTAAATCACTTTTAAAAATTCAAATTATTTTGTTATTCTACATTCATTTGAAATGTACATAATATTTCATAACACATTTCACTTAAATAATGCCTAATACCGCATGGTCCTCTGTAATATTAATCATATAAAACGAGCTTAGAAAACTTACATTTCAGTTCCGTTATGTATTTTCTCAAAAATGTGTTATAGTTATCGCCAAACAATTTGGCATGTGAAAAATTCTTTGGAACTAGTGGACGAACCAACACCAGCAGGAACACAATTGGTTTATACTTACGAGGAACATATTTAATTACTTAAATTTATGGGAATAAGTCTTTCGATATGCTTCTCTGCTGGTGTAAATAATGTTTTGGACTACGCGCCTCTCATACTGCATTAAGCACAGGAAACAAGTCATTAGTTAACCTGTCCGGTCAGTGAGGATACTCAGTTACTCACTGCAAATAGCGAAATATGAAAACTTTATACGCTGGGTCAGACAAAGTTCAATTCCAAATTTAGAACCAAATTCAGTGCTTGTGATAGATACTACAACCTATCGTTACGTACAGGAAGACAAGAACCCAACATGAAACTCCAATATAGAAATAATGAAGAGCTGGTTACATGCAAGAAACATTGCATTTGATGGATTCGTGTTTAAAGTCCAGTAATACGACATAATTAAACTACATAAGCCTAGGCACAAAACGTATGTCATAGACGAAGTATTGGCGGCTGGTGGATACTGTGTTTTGTGACTTCTTCCCTAAAATGCCAATCTTAACCTATTGGGCCGATGTCAGGCATGTGGGTGGATGCTAATAATGTTAGTTTTAAACTTATATTTTAAAGTAAGTTTTAACGGAAGTTCAACTTCTTTGTGAGGAAAAATTAACAGAAGTTGTGAAAGATAAATGGAATAGTATCTGCAACCAAGTGGAAAACTAGAAAAGGAATACTGGCAACGAGAACACATAATCGAAGACAGCAGAAAAAGTATTGTAATCACTGGTACCGATAGCAGCAGTAGTGAAAGCAACAGTGATGGTGAAACGTCGGGCATAGAACCTTTAGAAGACTGCAGTGATATATGACTGATAGTGATATAGCTTTGTGTACTGCAGTGTCAGGGGATCAACTTTCTGCTCACATTGAGCTTACCTACCTACTACTGCAGCGGAACCAAGAGCCAGGGTGTGAAGTGGATTGGAAGCATCAGTTATTAGATATTATATATATTATATAATATATTATATACTATATCAGTTATTATATATCAGTTATTGGAAGCATAACTGATTCGCTGATTAGTTTGCTGTTTGAAAACACACATACCAATTTGTTTGGTGATACTTATATCTCGAGATTCTAGCCGACGTTAAATTTAAAATTCTTATTCTTTATATTCATGTAAATTTCTCTGCTCACTCGACTACAGACTATTCTTACAAAAGCATATTCTTCTATCTACTTCAAGTTAATTTAGACGAACATTTGGACAAATGCTTTAATTAACAAGCTGAGGGTACGAAAAGGATAATGAAAATTCAAGTGATACTCAAATATTTTACAAGCGGGTTGCTATACGATGAAGTTCCATGACTTTGCATGACCACGCGGAAAAAATAGCGGCTTATCGCTTGAAAAAAATAAAAACTAAAAGTATTTACAATTCAAACAAGAACACAAAAGAATATCACGGAATTGGATAACGCCACTAGAAATACTTGAAATAAACGGAGTGCTTTAAGGAATCTCCATTTTTACGTATCAAGATTTCGTCTACAATATTGGTTTGCAATTTATGCAAAAATTGCTTAGAATGAAGAACGCTTAGCACGCTATTCGCAAAAAAAAGCAGTTTATTATGAAAATGACTTAAACAGAGGAATGTTAATCAAAATCGTTAGAAGGAATATTTAGAAAAGCAAAAAATAAGGAAAATATGTCCACGTAAAAGCTCTGAACTTATTCGGCTATTTAATCGGCTTTTTGTTTTAGAATTAATACTGTTCACACACACACACACACACACACACACACACACACACACACACACACACACACACAAGCGCGCGCGGTATGTCGGTTTTTTCTTCTGTTTTTTATTACTATTATTTCCAGGGATTTCCATGAAATGTCGCCATCAAATTTTTTGAGAAATGCAGTACTTCCTCTATTTACTACCTATATGAAGGAGATAAAATAAAAAGACGAATAAAGTAAACTGCGGACAGGAATTTGGACTGAAAAGGCTTATTTTAATTATTCTAAGTCTTGCCTCACAAACCCCGTTTACTACATCGCTTACATACTCTTTCACATAAATCAAGTGTAATTCGTGCATGGGTTTCTGTGTACATAAGATTGTGTGCTCCAAGCAATTCTGTTGTAAAGGAAGCCTACATTTAAAAACGTTCCTATATTTAGTGCTGTGTTTGCCACAAGCTGCGTCTGAGTAAATTTATGGCCTTACAGGGATGCTAATGGCGTACGAGACGAAGCAAACAACAAGAACGCTCTCTTGGGGAAAGTATCGCCTTCAAAATTGGGTACACATTTTGATGTCATGCCATATTATAATTGTTTTAAGGGGCATTGCTAACATGCACATAAATCCATATAATGCATACTACTAGTTTACAGATGAGATACAGATTGATAGATACGTGGCCCGCATTCGGAAGGTCACTTGGTTCGGAACCCGCAGCCGAACTTCCTCATCCATAACATTTTCGGGATTTCTAAGGGTCACTAAGTGAATGCTGGGAAGGATAGCTACATCCCCCCCCCCCCAATTTGCCTTTATTTCACCTCGCTTCCCATTTCACTTCAACTTTCATACTAGTTGGCTATTTCAGGGTTTTAAATGTCTGCGGGATTTTCGAGGTGCATAGACGGGAATTTACTCTGCAAATCCTCGTCCTCCGGATCGGAGGGATCTCCAGGTTCTGGCCCCCCCTGAGTATATCTAAGCCGACAGGGAGAGGGGAATCAATTGTACCGACGCCACCGGGTAGTTTAAAACTTTAACTGTAGATATTCTGCTCTCTGCTGTCCTGTCCTCTCATGTCTGACGCCCCTTAGTATCCTCTCACCTCAACTCTCCATCCAGTAGGTGCCACGTAAGGACATAGGCACAGACGGTCTTTTACAGGTCGAGGTTGCTAGGTTCCCCATTCGGACCTTGTCATAAAATCATGCATAATGTTTGGTCATTTTATATGTTTTCTATTTTAGGATACTTTTAGACCTTATTTTGTAGTTTTCTTGCCTTTTGCCTCTTTATTTAGTCATTTTCTTGTATTTTTATTGAACAGGTATAAAGACTTTTACATTAATGGTACTTTGCAAAAGAATAAGTTTTCACTATTCAACTGAGAAATCAAAATAAATTTGCTCATCCTATACTCGCATTCTTGGTGCGAGGGGAATCACATTCACATTTCACAGCAGATCTGGAAAAGGGTGTTAATTACCGTTACGAACTTATGCCGCAAACTATGCATGAGACCGGTCAGTTTTTACTATTTTTTCTATCCCTTTTTTTCTCGTTAACTGCGTGCAGTAAGGTTAATACTAGTCTTATCCATATGTTGTGACAAAGAATGTAGAGTCCCTTTCATTTGCCATTAATTTTGCACAATCTGATAACTCAAGAGAATTAAAACCACAGTTTTGGAACAGCTGCTTTAAAAATAATTTTCTTAATTTTCTTTTCAGATTATCCATACAAGAACACGAAACAAATATACTTTAGTATAATTTTCTAAATTATCTCATTATTTAAATGAGACGCTTTTTACCTCTGCAGCTGTTATATCCACGCATAAATTAATTTACTTTTCTAACCACCAATTTTAACACATCTTAGTTTTAAGTTATTTTTACTTTCTCCACCATGGACAGAAAATAAACTGCACCCAAAAATTCTATACAAAGACTTCAATGGAAATGCATGTTTCAGGGTTCCTAAATCTCCTACAGGTTTTGAGTTTTCAAGTGCCTACTTACTTTCCTCAAAAAGGCAGTCATTCGTTTAATATCTTCTGGCCAGCCAACAGGAATTTAACGCCAAATCCATCACACAGTGACCAGAGCTTAAAATATTTCATTATCGCTCAAACCTACTGTTATTCCATTTGTACTCCATCCAAATATTTGCTACTGAGATTTCACAAGAAATACTGGTTTTGAGCTAGCACTATTAAATCCTCATTAAATAGAGCTTGATATAACAGGCCTCTTCATTGCTATTATTTAAATTATTGGTAACTAATTTAATTAGAATTTTTAGGATTAGTATCTTACTGATAAATCAAACGCAAGTTGCTTTATTCGTTTGATCTGTAAGTATTACAGCCTTACTTTTATTTTTGTTCTACTGGTTTAACGGTATATTTATTTCGTTTATTCTGTTATGTTTTTTCTAGACACATAGCAAGCATGAAGTCTGTCCACAACATTTTGTAGCTTACCTGATTTTTCATTTGTGTGGTGTACTTTCTTACTCATTACTTTCAACTGTTTCGCAATTTCTACTTCCATTTTGACTATGACTAGGGGGGAGGGATTCATCACCTCGACACCAGACTGAACTTTTGTACCTATGCCCCAAGTGAGGTACCCCCGGGAGGGAGGATGAGGTGAGAGGAAACAGAGGGCGGTCGACCCCAGGTAATCACTACAGTGCAGAAGGCAAGGTCCCTACACTTTACCAGATAGAAACTCCCCGGCGGGGATTAGGACAATGGTCAGTCCACCGCAGTAACAACAAAAAAGTCACGAGGCCGGTTTGGAAACCGGAGGCCGCCTCCCAGAGCAGGGGACTCCAGACAGGTTTGTACAACCGGCATCCCGCCTGCCGCGAGGCTGAATCGGCCCACTAGGCCGGCTCGGAGACCGAGGGGAAAGCTTTCCCCGCCTGAGGGGAAAGCGTTTTCCTTAGAGCATATCATCCTGCCATGTAGCGCCGAGACTCCCACCGACACTTCTACCCTGAAAGAAATCACCAGATGAGAAATGACATGAAATGATAATGGGGGTGAAATAGAGGGACAGGAAATTCGGGGGATGTAATTAACCTAACCAGCATTTGCCTAGAGACCCGGGAAAACCCCCGAAAAACCGATCAATCAGGTAGTTTGCCAGAGCAAAGAAAGTCGCCAGGGAATGAGACAGAGGGGGGTTGGAGAAAGTTCGAACACCTTGCCTCGACATTTCATGACATTTGGGTCAGTTCAGCTACAGCCCATTCAAACACATTCTGAGGCCTTCTACTTTTGTGCATAAATCTTCTGGTTTTTACTATAATGACTGAACAGGGCGCATGCCTTTTTTTAAACGACTCTACTCCTTGCGTAACATGCTTACTCTGTCACACATATTCACAGTCCTTGTCCCACTGTATAAGGGTGGCACATTCCTCTCCGGGACTTTTTTTTTTGCGTTGGCGGACAGTAGATCGAACACAGGAATGGAACCCGGACCTCCCGAATGCGAGCAACAGTCGAAACCGCCAGGGCCATCCCGCTAGGTTACTTAAATTTTATTTTGGTTATCTGCTACTTTTGTATCCAGGTCTTGTTGTGTACACATTTTTGTTCTGTTCTAATTTCCTCGTTTTAATATGTCAGTAGCTAACTGGCTCTGTGTTATAGTTATTTCAGTAGCTAACTTTGTTTTAGAGTTATATCAGCTGCTAACTGTCCTTGTTTTTTATTTGTTTCAGTAGCTAGCTGATATTGTTTCTCATTGATTTCTCTAGCTAATTGTTTTTGTTATTCTGTTAATTTATCTTACTTCTCTGACACTTCTCTAGCTATTTGTATCTGCTCGCTATCTGGTCTGCTTTCTCTTGACATTTCTGTAACAGTGTTTCTGTTCTTTATTGATCTCTGTAACCTCCACTTTAATTTGGCTCAACAAAGTAATTATACGAACATTTTCCTGACTATAATTATTTTATTCTGCCCTATCCTCACTATCTGTACTTTTGTAGAATTCCTGTTTTTTTCCCCCGCTTTCCCGGTTTATTCTCTTAGCTTTTGCCTGAACTATTCTTCCAGTTCTCCAGTAGTTACAAAACTATTAAATGTAAATACTAGTGTTCACAAAATATACAATGTTTTTAGATGTTAAATGGTTTTAAGCGTTTTACTTTGATACATTAGGTTTTGAAGTTCTGGAAGTCACGGTCGTAATCCCGAGCTTCAGCTGTTCTATAATTCGTGCGCTCCAAATTTGGGCGCCATTTGTAATTATATTGGTATTTTCTGTCTTCAAGCTACCACGTAGTAGGCAATTAATACAAGAATTTGTACTTAATTTATGTGTTATTGTGTTTTGAATTCCGGCTAGCCATTTCTTAAGTGTAAGACTCGTTGCACCAAGGATGTTTGCCATTTACTACTTGAAGAGAACGCAACTAAATTAATATTATATTGGTATTAATGAAGGATTATTATAATCTTTAAAATGAATGGAATAAATTTCCTGCTCTATTAAACAAATAAATCCTGATAGTAAATATTTGATTTATATAATTAATGGAAATCAAAAATACAATAAAATTATTATTCTTGATTTTTCACTATAATTTCCTAAGTATTCTTACATTTCCCTTTATCACAACAAAATCTCAAGAAAAGACAATAATATTATTTACTCGTGTTTCTTGTTTGTAACAATGTGAATGTTATTGTTGCAGCGGTGATATTTATTAGCTTCTTACTATAATTTATAAAGCGGGGGGATTGTATGTGCGGCTTGTGAGATAGACAAGCCCAGATCCTTTCCAACGAAATGTAATAGTTTCATTCTGCGCGTTTTATGTGGCGGAGGACTTCCCACTTATACTTAATTCTAATTCACAGAATCCCCATTCTCAGTTGTACGCAATATTATTCACTATACTATACCCACTTGTTGGAGTCTATTGCGTCTTGTGTTAACTTTCCTATTTTCTTTCATTCTCACTTCTCCCCACCACTATCATTTTAAGTGAAATATCGTTTCATTAGCAGTACGCCAGAAGGCTTTTGATTCGTCATCTCCTTCGTTTTAACCTAAAAATACTTTTTCGATCAGAGTTTTATCCACTCGTGATATGTGGGAAGTTGAAATTCCCGCGCTGCATACATTTAGAATGCTTAGGTAGCGCAGGTGTTAATAAAATATATGTGACCCTTTAAATATTATTGTGTATATGTATTTATTATTGCACGTGTACAATACGATCATTAACCAAACTTGTTTCTCGTTCAGCAAAGATACGCTCATCGTAATTTTATGGCAATTTACATTTTGTGTTGTTTCGGTTAAAAGTATTTCGGATAATACAGGTTTCACTGTAGATAGCTTATGTTCTTCCTGGCTGATTTGTTTTGAAGTATTAGGGATATACTAAGCATACCCACATTCAATTACTGAAATAAGTAGCTGAGGTCATTAGGGTACAGAATTAGGATTGGCATTTCATTATGGAGGGGATTCGGTACGTAGGCCACCATGCTGGGCCCATTGTTCCTATGACCCCACGTGGGGACACCCGGGAGGAAGGATGAGGCGAAGGAGACAGAGGGCGGCCTACCCAAGGAGCTACGACAAAACAGAGGGCAGTGATTAAGGTAGAGACTCGTAAGCTAACCCTAACTAACCCTCGTGAACCAACTCTGCGGTTCTAACCCTACGAGGAACGTCCTTCCTGACTGAGGTATTTCTTCATTAATACAAACTCCGGGGACATACACCAACTTATGGCTTGAAACATTTCCATACCAAACTTACATTTCCTTACCAAAACTAAAGCAATGGCTTTTAGAGGAAAGAACATTAGAGCAAAAATAGTTATAAACAATAAAATATTAGAATAGGTTAATAGTTTCAACTATCTAGGCTACACAGTAGCAGTAGCAAGTAACCACAAGGATATGGAGGTGAAATTAAACAGATTCAATCAAATGTGTGGGACTATAATAAGAACGCTGAACAGGAAAACACGAAAGGAAACACAGATGGAATTTTATAAGATAATGGCAGTCTCAACGTTAACATACGGTTCCGAAATATGGACACTGGCAAAGAACCAACGCAAACAGCTAGAATCGGCAGAGATGACATTTTTGAGAAGCGTGGCAGATTATAAAAGGATAGAACACGTAAGAAAGGAAAAAATAGGAGAAGAGCTTGGGATTTTTAATTTAAACAGTAAAATAATAAAGAACAAAAATGAATGGAAAAATCGTATTTTAAGAATGGACGCGGAACGACTTCCAAGAAGAGTTTTAGATTATATGCCGAAGGGAAAGAGAGATGTGGGACGCCCAGCTCTACGCTGGAAGGATCAGTAGGCTCTTGAAGAGAACGGAACGGCACAGGGCCCAGTCCTTGATGATGATGATGATGATGATGATGATGATGATGATGATGATGATGATGATGATGATGATGATGATGATTATTATTATTATTATGATTGATGATGATGATCTATCGCTAGTGATTTACAAAGTATACAATTCGTCTACAAAGCAGAGATCTTCACAGGCTATTCGCAGAAAATTTATGATAAACTTTTTGCGACATGTAAACATTTTAAACATATGGTATTTTTTTTTTATCAAAACCGTTAGAGACAGTTTTGAAGAAATAGGAACATAACCAAAACTATTCCATTTACTCAGTAGTTTAGGATTTGGTTTTGTGTTTAACCGACCTTTTTTTTTTTTTTTGTTACGCTGTTTATAGACAGGCAGACACTAGCCGAGTGACCGACATAGAAGCGCGCGCACCTATCCCCCCTACACACACACACACACACACACACACACACACACACACACACACACACACACACACACATATATATATATATATATATATATATATATATATATATATATATACAGAAAACTTTTGTCTAGATTCAGGAAGCCTGAAAACGTGTATTAAATCTTTAGATCAAAATTCTGAGTGAAATACAATACTTCCTCTCCTTACTATAGATCAATGCTAGAGAAAGATAATAATAACTAACTTATGTTTAGGGCCGGGACTTTGATGACCTAAAATGACTAAAAAAACTGATCAATAAAGTATCCTAAAATCAAGACGATTATCTCAAAACTACTAAAACTTTTGTCTTCATGTCGATTATGAGAGACAGCACAATAATTATTACTTCCGTAACTTTAGAACTGAAATTAAAAATTGATATTAACTTAAACTCGTGGATGTGTATGTTATAGGAAGGTGAACTCAGAAAAAGAATCTTACCCTATTCAGAATTATTGCAGCATGTGTATCGTTTTAGAAAGTTGAGGAACGCTTTTTGTCGGAAAGCACATTTTTCTATGTACCCTTTCCCACATCCGCTGATACAACTGAAGCATACTTGAAATACGCTACACGCAGTGAAATATACAATGTGGAAAGCATCACATATTTCACCAGTTAGCCCTTGAGAAATGCAACACGTGTTTTATATCCTGGGTTTTTGCCAAGAACACTTTCTTAGAAACCCTTCTTCCTAATTTCTCCCCCAAAACTTTTAAAATGAGACACAATTTTCCTAATTAGAGTTAGAGAAGTTTCAAGTAGTGTACCTCTCTCCTGTACGTGTGATTCTTGAGTTACGTAAATCTCATTTTATAAAGTCCAACTGTCTTTCAATTTCACTGTTTGAAAATAGTGTTTTAGCAGCGTCAATTCAGTAGCATAGTAAGGATTCAGTGTTTCGATAACATAATTTACCATCTGGAAATGATCCCACTAATATAAATTACTGAATCTATCCAGGTGACCCACCGGGTGACGACAGGCTCTGGTGGGAGTGAAATATCGGGAGCAGTTTTCCAGAGAGAGCCTTGAAAAAAAAAAAAAAAAAAAAAAAAAAAAAAAAAAAAACCTCTGACCACATGAGAAAAAAGTGGCTTTATTTCCTCTGCAATCCAATACATAGCGTATTCTAAGCAAGTAATGCACACAATTTTCGGGTAAAAAACTTCTATTGTTTTTTCTACTTTCAAAGCGCTGCGTCAATCACAAAAGGCAAACCACCATTTTGGTACCCTCAGGGCATAACAAAACATACTTTGTTCAAAGAATGTACAAACTGTGGAGTGACTACAGTTTCTAATGCCTCACTTGTAAGCAGAAACACTTCAGCTGGTCTGTCGATCTCCAAATTATCAATGACTGCGTTATCCACATAACAATCTTTTATCTCGTTTCATCAATGGATACGAAAATATTCCTTCCCGTATCTTACTAATGATGTTGTAACACTGTCACAGATAGCTCTTCCGAAGAGTTGATTCGTCTGGTATAAGATGTCCGAAACTTATATAGTTCTAGAAAATTCTTCAATTTAGAATTGTTAAATGTCCAAAATGGGATGTTTGCAGAAACTAGAGCTTCACAAAAGTCTCTGAAAACGGCTGACGATTTATGCCCTTTGCAGTGAACGTTATGTGTACTTGTGAGTTGCACTACCTATAAGCTTATCCGACTCAAATGCCGAATGCAATTTTCTGTCGGCTGATCTCTTGTTTCGCACATCTTACAGAATAACACTTAACCGTCCGTAAAGAAAATATCATCTCCAAATTCAGATACAGTCTATCTTAAATGACAAGATTTAAATGGTTTTATTTAAGGCATGATTGAATGATACTACGAAAACTGAATTGAACACCAAACTTCCCTCTCAGAAAGTCTGCTAATAACTAGATCTGTAACAATAATAGATAAATCTTGGCTTTGAACTTGCATTATTGAACGGCACAGTGGAAGTAGGAGAAATGCCTGCTGCAACAACAATTGTACAGTATTGATAAAAACGAACTTTCAAACATCTTCGTTGTCAATCCCCTGAGCAATACCCATTTATTTTCTTAGATTGAAAATAACAGTTAAATAATTTAATAATTTTAGATTATCTAATTTCTTGCAATAAAGGAAATAAATAAATAAAAGCACAATAAAAAGATGTAAAACGGAAAAAAAGAAGGATGTAAAAGTTGAAAAAGTGACCTAAAACTTTAAAAACAGAAAACGCGATAAAAATGCCGAGTAAAATGTATATTCGTGGTCAGGATTTTAATACTTCACTCAATGCACACAGCATAAGGAAACAAAGATGACATTATCAAAATCTGGCCCCTGCTTATGATACAAATAGCTGTATTTTATATTCTCATCTTGAAATTGCAACCAAGCTAAAAGTGTAGGAATGAATGAATTCCTGTATAAACTTCAAGTGGAACATAGGACCTTCTGAACCGTGCAACCTCGAGCAACCGAGCATCCTGGATCAAAGGTTTCCTGATCAGAGAGATTCCCGAATGAGTGACCTGTCCAACGCCGGAAGTGAAAGTACGAGTGATGAGATGATAGGAAAGATGATGTGGAGCAGTGGGTGGAAACCGGAGGACCCGGAGAAAACCCAGCCCCAGCGCCATGTTGTCCACCGAAAATCTCAACTTGCGGTCGCCTGGTATCGAACCCCAGCCGCCTTGGTGAGAGCCAAGCGGTTTAACCACTCAGTCATGGCGTGGTTCAACACTATATAGGCAATTCTAAATCAGTCATATCGTGTTTACTTTAAGTGGTCAGAAGAATAAACGTATAACATAAGGTACACCTGCGAAATGGCAATAGAAAGTCATGTATGTATCACACTATTTATTTTTGTATTTTATTTTATTTTTTATTTTTATTTAATTTATTTATTTACTTGTTGCTTGTTTGTTTTCTTAAGTTTGTGTATCTCACAGGAGAGATAATACGCACAGTATTATCGGCATGTCCAAAGAGCTTAGGGGACACATGTGAATAATTTCATGTAGAAGCTCAACAAAATAAAACGCTGAAAATGGCAGAAAGCGCGACTACAGCATACAACGGACAGATGCATTAAAATTTATTCATACTTGAGGCGGGACTGCACAGTCCCTCCCTAACGAGCATACCCTAAGGGCAGACAGCATAAATAAATAAACACAGCAAAAGCAAATCCGGTGATGGATCATAAACTTCAAGGGAAAAGAAAATTCATGAAATGAATAGCTCCAGGAAGTGCGCAAAATCTTTGTGGTTTAATGTCCCATGCAGCAGGTGTGGGGAATAATGACATGAATTATCCATGGTGCTAATGAGTCTCTAAATGCTTAATACTCTCTTAGAGGTAATAGCAAACAGAATGGTACAAATATGATCCTGCCCAAGGTGGACCTATAACTAACTGTTGGTTCAATATCATTTGAACCACTGTACTGATGAATGACAGCGATAACCTACGAGAAAGTTCATTTCCAGAGTAACTGTTGAAATACAAGGAGCAATTGCCACATTGATGTTACAGATCGAGATGGACCTTCTTTAGTAAAAGTAGATCGAAAATAGAAACATACGTATCTAGATCTTTTTTCACAAGCCCAAGTTTTACAGTATAAAAGGTTACAAATTAAAATATGTCCCTGTTTGGATTTAATTGTTGTATACATCAGTGTTAAAAAATCATTAAACGAGAGAACTTAAAATTTTTATCTCTTCAGCTTTTACATTCCCTATTCCGTAAATTTACCTAAACATTCAATACCGAGATTTCACAGGAAGTACTACATTTTCTTGAGATTTTTTTAATAAAAATGTATTTTTAGAAAAAGGTGTGAGAGAGAGACAGAGTGAGAAAGTAATGTAACCGAGAAAGGAAAGGTCGTTAAATACAAGTTAAGTTCTCCATCTTCCAAAAATGTGACACGAAGATATTCAAAAACTTCCTCCCATCCCAAACTATCCCTCGCGTAGACATTTTTCCCAAAATTTTGATATTCTCGAAAATATCTCTGAAGATTTGAATTAAATTACTATATGATGAAGATATTTTCATGAAATATGAAATGTATAACTTGAAATTTCTGGGAGTAGCCACTAAAGTATCCTTCATATTATACAACTTTTACATAACTGGTACATCATAAGTGTCAAAATCTTTTTACGTGTAATAAAAAGTAGATATCGATAAGACACACAATTTATTTTAAACAATTTGTTTTATATTTTTCGTGAAGTTTCGAAATATTCCTCGCCACTGGCTTCAATTGTTCAATACTTGTATTTTTTTCTCAACTGGGAAGTCGTTATTGGTGCCCCTTTCAAATAGAAAGGGATTTCAGACATCACATATCCACCAGTTCTTAAATGATTTGACTATCGCTTGAGCCTACTGTATTCTCTTATTCCCATTGTACCGACAAGAACATATGAAAGGTTGAGTGTAACAGTGGTCTGACCCTCTCCAATGTCGAGCTTGAGTTGACCCTGCCATCTGCTGTCATTAACCCTGAACTACCTATTACAACCTATATATATTGAAAGACATTTATTTTTTGCGCATTGCCAGCAGCTTGATTTCTTGCTCTCAAACTATAATAACTGACTGCTGTCAACTTTGAGGTACAATATCTCAACTTCTTTAAAGCGTGGGTTAGACCATTGTTGCACTCAGCCTTTCATATGTAATAAAGTCATTTCTATAAATGTATATTTCGGTTAACATGAAGTAGAGAGCCAAATCTGGGAAGAAATGAAACGCTATTACGGCCGATTTTCTCTTCGCTACGTGCAGATAATTGTAGCTTTGGTGCAGGACAAAGTTTATTATTCTGTCCCTGGCAGCTAACCGTTGAGTAGAAGATAGTCCTAAGTCAGCCGTTACAACTTAAAAATTTGATGATTTTTTTTATTCCGAAGAATACGTACTCCCGGAGAGAAAACCAGACACGGGTATTTTTGTATTCAATGCATTTTCTTTCACTCGACCTGCGACATCAATGTGACATTGTTCCCTTATAGTCTGGCAAGGCAATTAAAAAGATGCGCAAAGCGTTGTGGGCGCAGCTATTGCGGGTTACGTCATTTTCCCTTTCTTTTGCACATCCATGTGACAGAACGCATGCGCACCGAGAGATTATGGTCAGAGGTGGGAGAGGAGAGGGGACATTGCATTGCAATTTGCAAGCGGGAGTGACAGTGAATGATTACAGAAGAGTATATAAACTGAGTACTGTTAATAGTAATGTCGGTTGTATTAGCTTGACAACAACAGTGATTATTTCTATCCTACATCCAGTCATGCACGAAGAATTGTAATAAGAATTAGGCGGTGACGGCAACTCTCCCTCCATCCCGACCTTTGCAACCATCAACGAACATGGGCAGGTGTAACATGTATTGTATGCAATGATGTGCTAATGTTCAACAATGAAAATGAACAAATTTAATATTTATTGAGGTAGGTATTCTATAGATATTAATGCTGGTACACGATGTAGCATCGTTGGCTTTTTAAACCTGGAATGAAGATTTATACATAGTAATTCATTTCACAGCGATCTCCAAATTATTTATGAATTTATAGTATCTAAACTGACGTAGAAGATTGTTTTATGGTGAATTGTTGCCTTTATTCCTTACAACCCTAATATTCGTAAATCTCCTGATATCCATTAACGAATGAGCATGTGGAAATGGGTATAAAATGTCGACGGATGATATGTTTCTGCATTCTGTAACCTCCCTCCAATAGCCTTCCAAGCTCTAGAAATGTTGCTTATCTTAGCGTCCTAGAATAAATATAAACAATTCAACGCAAATTTCATCTGGGTACTTCATGATTTAAGGCTCGCATTCACAAGGTCTCCAGTTGGATTCCACCGATCTCCTACTCTGAACTGGGTTTTTCGTGATTTCCCCTGTTTGGTAGGCGAATACTGGTGTGGTTTCTCATCTACCACGATTTCCTTTTCATAATTCCCCTGCCCCGGTGCCGAACAGATGGCGCGTGTGCTTGATTCAAGAAAAGAGTATTTCCCATGAGCACAGGAGGGCTGCTTGGTTGAATTGCGCGAACATAATCCTCTCTGGATTACCCCAGCAGTGAAACGGGTGTTCGAGCAAGGGCCTGTTGGAGAATTCCACGTGTCTTGTGACAGCGGCCTGAAGCTTCCTGTGGTTTTTTCACTTCATCCCTTCCTCATGGTGGATTCAGTGCGAGAGTTGCCCTCCGTTGTATAACCTAAACCTCTACATCCTAAAATATTCCTGGCTGTCCAAAAATACTAACTTACTGCACATATTAAGAGATTTTATTTTGCTCGTAGGACTGCTGCTCTCAAAATATAACTATCGTAGTTAAATATTTGTATTTAAATAACAATTGACATGAAGTAATGTATATGACAATTTTGCGTTTTATGTGCAGAGTAAGGAAATGGGCACTTAAAGCCAAATTATTTTTGATAGTTCATAGTGTAATCATTGGCATGATAATATAAAATAATTTCTCTTAAAGCAATAACGTGAAAACTAGAAAAGCATTTGGAATGAAGTTCAAAACGATTTAGTATTTATGTAAGGTGATCTATTTACACATTTCTACTTAAACAGACCAAAAATGTTTGAAAATTAACTTCTCAACGATGCGTTCTCTTATGCTGCAATAGCATGGAACTTTCTGAGTGCAAAAAATACTGTCTAAAAATATACATACGTAGCCAAGTTGAGTAACTTTACACTCTGCGACACTCACAAAAAATTACTCTTGACGCTGATGCATGGAGGACCTACAGCTATGCACTGCAATAAAAGTCAATCATACTCACTGAAGCTTTCCTTCCGCAGGACCTGCCTTTAGGACGTCCGAGATGGCAATGGACGGGTCGCCGTTGGTGAAGTGAGGGTTATCGCGACCCCCGCTGACTGCTATGCCGAACCCATAACCTGGCACCCTCGTAAGGGTCACATGATGGTATTCCCAGACTATCCGTTCTCCGCCCTGTAACACAGAAAATAGTCCTATATTCACTTCTCTCCTAACATGTAGCCATAATGACATGTAGATCATTCAAAATAATGGGTGGAACCTTGAGTCCACTTTTTAAGTGAAAGTTTTGCATGCAAAATCAAATGTTTCGGCAATGCGTTTTACATTATGTTATCTACAAAATAGCGTATTTAGTTTTTGTATGCTTGTATACTGTTTTTTTTTTCTTTTAGGTCAATAAAATGGAGTGTCACGTGGATAACAAAAGGCTGCTCGAGAAGTGCGAGTGATGGCTTTGGCACGCAAAAAGCGGTGTCAAAATGCCGCACTCATTAGATTAACATATCGCACCTGCCGGTTATCACCCGAAGGTCGGATAGCTGTATGTAAATCTTTGCAATTATTTCCATGCTGATAACGTTGCTTGCTTTGACAACGAAAGTTACTATCAAATGAAGCGTAAACAGTTGTAAAGAATTTTAAGGCAATTTTAATATTCTGCAAATATCCTTACTTTGGGAGTAGAACGATACTCAACAGGTAATTTACAATCACGAGATACGCAGCATTTAACATAGATAGCTATGATAATATAACGAGTGCGGCGAGAAATACTATACCCGTAGTTCTCCATTGCACTTTTTTTTCTCACGAAACTGAACACATGAGAACTCCCAGCCCACCTCTGTAGCATAGGTGGTAACGTGCCTGCCTCACGTTGAAGGGATCCCGAGTTCGAATCTTACGTCAGGGAGAGTTATCTTGATAAGACCTTTTTCCGGGATTTTTCCTTATCGTGAAAAATGAACATAAAGGCGGCCGTCGAAGCCGTGGTCGCTAGAGTGTATGTCTCTGGCGTAGAGGATCGAGGGTTCGAGTCCTGCCTTGGGCATGGGTGTTCTGTGTATTGTGTATGTGTAAAACAACAGAAAAAAGAAACACAATAAAGCGCGGAAGCATAAAGCGGGAAAACAGGGAAAAGAAAGGAAAAGATCTCGGGTCACTCTAAGCTCTAATGGGTCTGAGAGCATTTGAGCATCATTTCACCTATTTCATTCATCGTCCGATATGGCTTAACGTTGGAAGATGTAAATTAAAAAAAAACGAGAAATAGGAATGAAATATACAACCTAGGTATGTTTATCACATTCTAACAGACAGAGAAAGAGAGACAAAACTGGTTTATATTTGATCGATCCATGCTATATTTTTATTATACGTTTACAATATACAATGAACCCTGCCCAAATCGCTAGGGCCCAAATGATCTAGATGTCGGTGGGTGCTTAAACCCCACACTTGCTGTCCAAATCGGTACTGTCTAAGTAGGGAACAAGTTCTGGTACCGCTGGAAATCTTATACTCCATGTGCAACGTGTTATTCCTGAATAATACAGAACATGTTCAACGTAGAAACAAAATCTCTGGAACTGCTTAAGGTGGGAAATGTGCAGCATTAAAACATAATTGCTCTAGTATAGACTATGCTTTCAGGGGAACTGCAAATATTTTGTGTATGTATTTTATTTTGGGACATACTTTACTTCCGAAGAAATTGAACATGTAGTTTATTGAGGTAGATGTGATTTCTTTGTAACCTTTAATATAGCTGAGCGGAGACAGCATCAACACTAAAGAAAGGGGTTACAATTGAAAACGTGTGTTTCATCTTCAGTGTTGTCTATTGTTTGAAACAGTTTGTTGTGAAAAGGTATGTGTATTTTGCGGTAAATAATGCCTCGAAATTGCTTATAGTGTTCATGTTCCTATTTTAGTGATGTGCAGGGACAAGAAGACTCTAGTGCAGTAAACCCTCTCTAAAACGGAGCGCGATCGTTCCGAAATTTATTTTCCGTTTGCACAGATTTCCGTCCTACAGAGGATTGTGTTTGAATACAAAGAAATTACGAAATAGTCACACAGATTTACAGTGAAGGAATAATAAACAATGAGGTGTAAATAATAATAATAATAATAATAATAATAATAATAATAATAATAATAATAATAATAATAATAATAATAATAATAATAATAATAATAATAATAATAATAATAATAATAATAATAATAATAATAATAATAATAATAATAATAATAATAATAATAATAATAATAATAATAATAATAATAATAATAATAATAATAATAATAATAATAATAATAATAATAATAATAATAATAATGGGCTTATACATATTATGTACTATATCTTCAGTTAATGCAATTGTAGTATCGCCAAGTTTCTATGTTTTCAATTTTCCTTTTGCAATCTGCAACTGTCTGCATATCAACATCATTCGCTTCACCATACACATCATTCAAAACAATGTTATGACGATGTCTGAAACTCTGGAGCCATCCATTGGAAACTCTGAAATTGTCTTTGTCTAATTTTCTTGCTGTTTCTAAAGCTTGAGTTTGAAGCAATGGTCCAGAAATGGGAATTCCTTTAGCGCGCGCACTAATAAACCACTCGAACACAGCATGACTTAGTTCGTCATACTCAGTAGATTTTATAATGCGTTTCACATGCCCTACTGTTCCTTTTAACCACTCGTCTTTAATTCTTATTTTTTTGAAAATCCCATAAATCTGAGTATTCCCTACTTTAAACAACACAGTTAATTCTTTAGCTGGACTTTTGCTCTTTTCGTGTTCTTCAATACCCTTAATACTTTTTCCTCCAATAATAATGTGTTACGTTTAGAACTCATTTTACAGAATTGTGTCCACACAAACTATGCTTTTAAAAACCACTAACGTTTACAGTTTCCTTCCACTCGTACTTGATCACTTGTAACAACGTAACTGAGAATGAACATACTGTAAAACAGTTGTGTGTTGGAAGAGAGTTTAGGGAGCTTATAGTTTGTTCCTCGAACGATTACATTTTATGATTTTATCGTTCATGGAACTTCGATGCAGGTGCAGTCGCCCTCAAAGTTTTTGCACTTTTTAAAATATGTACCTTGTAATCCATTACATAAAGTGTCCGTTTTAATCAGGTTATTTGCGCAAAATTTCTGCGTAAGGCAGCTTTCCGGCCTAGAGTATAATTTTACATGAGACATAGCTCCGTTTCGAATTCTCCCCCCCCCCCCGTTTTTCCGGGTTTCCGGCGAATAAGGGGTCCGCTTTAGCCAGATTTTGCTGCATATGGTGCAAAAAGGTAATCGGCAGCATAGGAGTCCGCAAGCGAGCCTGAGCCTGCCAATCCGATTGCCCGCCTCACGCCCACACATGCAAGGGCGAGGTGCGCGGTCATCCAGCTAATATGAGCAGAACTGCGTTCAGCACTTCAACACCCCCGGCCGGAAAGTGGGCATTCATGACCGGGATTCACAAGCTATTGCAGCTCCTCAAATACCTCACGATCCTGAATGGGCACCGGTCATAGGTATACTCGGAACTTAAAATCCGCAATCCCTTCAAGGGAGTGATTGAACCCGGGCGCAGGAAAAAATGTATAGTGTAAGACGTCTTAATTACTTTTGTGATGAACGTATTGGTGAAAGAAAAGAGAAAAATAACGTAACTTACTAAAATAGAGTGTATTATGTAGTGGATATAACACTACATATGTACATGGAGAATGCTTGTTTAATAAAACCGATACTGGAAACCATTGGAATTATGTTTCCCATTAACTCTAAAACTGTGTGTAGGAAAAAAAAATCTGGAATATTTTAATAAAATGGAAACATTTCCAAAGAGGAAAAAATAGGATCGTGACACTTTTGTTTTGAAAGAGATTCAATGTAATTATATTTTGAGGTTACAACAGTTTAAGGAAGACACTCTTCAAACTCTCTTCGAAAATTGCCTGGCAGTCTTAGAAACTTAATTAAAGTTTCTTGTGCGAGGGTACACAGATTTACAGTTATCCTGAAATTAATTTCGTCGCCAACGCCACCAAAAACCGATGCATGTGCTGTTACTCCAACTATTAGAAAACCATTAAACCCAAAGTCTTCTGTTCTGTTCGTGCTGCTTCTGCAAGATAACACTGAGCCGCACACGTTCCCGGGAATTCTTGTGGGAAATGTTAGAGCACCCGGCTTAAAACTCCCATCTAACGCTGATCGATTTTCATTTGCCAAGAGCCCTTGGGGATTATCCTTCGGCCTGTAATTTTTGTAAGTCGCCATGATTCCCTTCAAATTATACGAAACATCCAATCAAGTTTCTTAGGCCAAAAAGGTTAAAACCTGACATTATTAGTATGTTAGCTAAGGAAATCTCTTCACTCAATAACTAGAGTCTCTACATCACAATGTTTAGAAAAAAGGAAAACAGATGCCGCTATAAAAATTTTGAAACCGCAACCAAGAATGAACGTCACCTAGAGAAAGATGTTTCGATCAATGGTTTGCAGATGGCCAATAATTTGTGATAAATTAAATTTCTTACGCCATGAATATAACCTGTAGTAATGTTAGCATGGGTAATCATTCAAACAAATTATATGATCACTGCTGCGGTGGTTTCGGCATTTGGAAGTCAAAAATTAAATTTTTTATTTGTACATTTGACACGTTGTAGTGCTTGTACACTTGCAACTTAGTGTTCCACAGCATTTTGAAGAATAAACACTGAATGCAGTTATTGTGTTTTGGCATAACTTAAATGTAAAATTAAAATCACAATTGCTTAACATTTATCAATTTAATGTCTTTTAACAATAAGATCAAATCGCGACCACAGTAAGAAAATCACTTTTAAACAGGATTTGTTCTTTTAGACAGTTTCATTATTTTCTCTTTTTGTTTTAACTTCTGTTTTTAAATGGATCAAGTAAACTGAACATTTGTTAAAATACTGCATTAAGCAACGAAGCTATAATGGCAGTAATTGCTCTGTGAGTATATTTAAGAAACGTCCGGAGGGAGTTTCATATTTTTCATACGAGCATTTTAATTCTCATTATAGTCAAGTTGCATGTGGCTAGTTACCCTCGGCCATATGTCTAAGTTTAAATTTATTAATCGTTTTTAACATTATACGTCTATCTGAGTCTTATGCAGTGAAACAAATTGCAGGGTTGTGACACAAACGTCAAATTATTATTACATGCGGATCTTTTAATTGGTGGAAACCTGCGCTTTAATTAACAATTGCACCTTAATGAGGTCCATGAAGTGCAGATAACAGGAACCTGCACTTTAATGAGATCCATTAAAGTGCAGCTACCAGACGTATAATAAATACATTTCGACATAGTGGAGCATAAAAATTAGTATAGATCAAAGAAAAAAAATTGAAACAGAAGACATAACACACTAAAAAGAAAAATTCTGAGGCAAAGCCAGCATAATCAAAACAAAACACCGAAATGAACTTACGCAAATTGACAAATCAGTAACGCTGTTGAATGAAGGATGAAGACACAGAACATACCTCAACATTTGGTTCTCCCCCCCCCCTGTCATTACAATTAACTGTATTTATGAACTTGTTTAAGCGTCTACGATATAGGTAGGCTCCCAAATTACAAAACTGCTTAAACAGTTTTGGGTATTGAAGCTTAGCAGTCAACTGCATTTTCCAACAGTCTACATCTTCATTTTTCTGCATAGTTTGTACTACCAATTGGGGCTGTAAATACTCATGTACCCTCACACCCCCAATAAAACCTATCCATATTAAAACTAGATCAAACTTTGATCAAATTAGCAATGTTATCTCTTTTTTTTCACTTTCACTTAACTCTTTCAAATCTATTGACAAAACTGGGCCAACTACGACAGTATTGCAATAGTGTTAATATGTAAGACTGTGATACAGTCGAAAAGGTCTTATGATATTATAAAAGTACTAAAGAAGAGGGTTCTAGGTATATAAGAGTGATAAATGAGCAGGGACTGTTAGTTGGACTTCGGCAAATATTCCATAGTATTCTCCCAGTTTGCTTTTTACATTTTAATTTGTGTTTACTAATTTACAACTTTTTAAAGAGATACACATACTATTCTATTTCAGGGGGAAAAAAAACTTTTCGTCCGCGCAAAAAAAAAAAAAAAAAAAAAAAAAAAAAAGCTAACGGTGCAGCTTTTAAAATTTTGTGAGGAAACTTAAGATTTTCATCCCAATAGTAGCGTGTTAATAAGTTATCGCATGATTTTTAATTGAATATCTACTGCTGTAGAGAAAGAATAAGTTACTTATTTATACATTTTTATTTATTCACGGATAACAATTTTATTAATGATTTAACTTATATCTGGTGCAAATGTCTAATAGGTTGATATCTGCATCAGAAGGAGCATTCTGAACATTCACCTGAGTTGAAAAAGATGCAATTCGAGAGGGGAAAAAAAGACAATGTTCGAAGTGAGACTTCTTACGTATAGTAAGTGGACGCAGTACTGTATTCCGTTCAAAAATTCAATAACGAGATTTCAATGGAAATATATGTTTTGAGGACCCGAAACAAAAGAAAAGCATTTTTAGGAAAAGGTTCCATTTTTCGAAGGAGGGAGCTAACCATTTCCGAGATATACCTTGTTATTGCTTTCAGTGTTAAAATACTTTTCTCAAATGGAAAGTCATTTATTCGTGCCTCAATGTATCTACAAGGAAACATGCAATAGAAGTATTTATACGTAGAAACGTTTACCTCATTTAAAGCGACTGGACTGGACTATGCTACAAAGGGGATTAGGCACGGAGGTCCAAATTTGGTCTATTGTACCTATGCCCCAAGTGGGGCATCTCCGGAAGGAAGGATGAGGCGAGAGACAGAGGGTGGCCGTCCCTAGTAGACATGATAGTGCAGAGGGCAGGGCATATATACTTTACCAATTGGAAACTCCCCGGCAGGCCATTACAACCCGCATCCCAGCTTACTGTGGTCCGGAAACGGCCCCACGAGACCGGGTTCAAAGACAGTCCTAACAGCGGAGGAAGTGTTTACAAAGAGAATATCATCCCGCCATGCACCGCCGAGACTCTCACCGACACATCTACCCTGAAAGATGATGCGAAATGATAATACGGATGAAATGGAAGGACAGTAAATTTGGGGGACATATTTAACTTACCCAGCATTCCCCTAAAGACCCAAGAAAAGCCCCGAAAAAAACCATGGGTCAGGTAGATCTGCCACGGGAATCGAAGCTGGAGCTCCCGAATGCGGGCGACACACGAAACCGCCTGAGTCATCCCGCTCGTAAGTAAGCAGAAGAATGAACATTTTAAAGAACAGTTTATTGAAGCATGAATAGAGAAAGGCATCTGAAAGTAACAAAACGGAATTTTAAGTCGCTATTCACTCGTTTCTCGCGTACAGCACTTTAAAAACACAAGAAGCCGGTTTTAAACACCGGAACATAGGTTCCGTTTCCTCTGTGTCTTTTACTTACAGCAAGATGTATAATGAAACTACTTCTACAAATGTATATGCAGATCAGGTTAAAGTAAACGAAAAAATAAGCTTGTGCAAGGATAGTTTGTGGAAGCTATATAAAAATAGTTGTGAATGCGTAGAGAAATTATATGAGTAACACTCAAAATATTACCTTCAAAACCAGCGTTTAAATGGTTATGTGACAAGCGCTCAATATAAATTTGATATACTAATCTATTAGTGTGGAAAAAGGTCAAAATCGCTATTTCGAGGAACCTTAAGAGAATTTTCACAGGTTGATTACCTTAAAAGAGCTTGTAGCTCTTCTCGCTTCATCACTACAAATGGAGGGACATCCTGCTGTGAGCTACAAGGTCACGTAATAACTGAAAGACGTTTATCAGGGGAGAGGATTCAAAGAAAACCTGTTACTTTTTTGCTCGTCCCAATGATATAGTGAGAGGTGATACAATAAATTTTGCAGGTCCGGGGCCTTTCTCCCTTTACTGCCATCCTTCAGTTTACCTTAGTCAACACATTACGGCAAAAAAGAACGATGTCCCTGTCTCTCCCCAGGGATTAGTACTGTGGTCCCTTACATTTATCTATCCGCAGGGAACACGGTACAACCTGAGATGTTCTCCCTAAAATACGTTTCTTTCCTTCGTTTACGACTTTTCTTGTTTCTCCCTCTGGCATGGCGGCTGGAGTACCTTCTCCAAACACACTCCTCGTTATTCTCCTCTTCTTTACTGCCGGGGCATAACATTCCCTGCATTCTAAACATAAAACATACATGACTCGCTGGATCTGTAATTTCCACGAGATTTACTTTTCCGAAACAAACGAAACAAAACGCATTTCTAAGAATCTTCCTTTCTCTCATTGTTTTCTTATGTTTCGTGGATAAGTCTGTCGTCTTTTGTTCTCTGAAAAGACATCTATGCTAAGACACGACATAAAGTCAAGCAACAATAGTAGCTGGGCCCGTAGCTCAGTCGGTAGAGCACCCGCCTGCTGTGCAACGGATTCCGGGTTATATTCCCGGCTCGGGGTGGAGAGTTTTCTCCAACCAATATCAAGACCTCTGGAAGCATGAGAGTGCGAATGCGTGCGCGATCTATTGATAAAATACAAAGTACAAGCAACACAACGTATACGAGCTAACACCATCGATAATGTTCCAAAAGGAGAACGGCCACCAATATGGGATTGGGATTTCATTACGGAGGGGATTCTGGTACGTAGCCCACCATGCTGGGCCCTTTGTTCCTATGCCCCCAAGTGGGGGCATCCCCGGGATGAAGGATGAGGCGAAGGAGACAGAAGGCGGACGACCCAAGGAGCCACGACAGTACAGAGGGCAGGGTCCCTACAGTTTACTTGGATAGCGACTTTCTCCGACAGGCCAGGACAACGGACACGTTCCCCGAAGCGGGACGGCAACGAGCCCAGCAGCTGAGCCCTAATGGTCCAAGGCATGCGATCCGAGCCCCAAAGGTCCCTGGCTGGTGGTCCCGAAATGGTCCCAGCAGAGGAGTTGAGGCCGGCAACCGATCTACCGGAGGAGGAAGTAGTTTTCCACAGAGCGTATCATCCTGCCATGCACCGCCGACACTTCCACGCTGAAAAAGACCACCAGATGAGAGATGATATGAAGTGATAATGGAGATGAAATGGAGGGACAGGAAATTCGGGGGATGTGATTAACCTACCCAGCATTCACCCAGCGTCCCGGGAAAAGCCCCGAAAAAAACATGGGTCAGGTAGGTCGGGCACGGGAATCAAACCCGGGCCTCCTGAATGCGGACCACAGCTGAAACCGCCTGAGCCATCCCGCTCGGTCCACCAATATGACCACTGTAGTTAAATGAAAAAAAAAGATATCAATTGATAACAGATATCAATCTTACTGTTGTTCAGTTTGCAGCCTATTGTGAATAAACCAACCAGAGTAACAATGCACTCAACAACAATTCTAGATTAACTGTTAATACCAAAAGTTGTATCTAATTCTATAATAAAGGTCATTAATACCGGGTTTTCAGATTACTATGAAATAGTAGCTACTTTAGATGACTGAACGTAACCCATGGCGTAACAAGCCCAAGTGGGCCTGAGCCTACTAAACCGACTGCCGGCCTCACGCCCACTTACGCACCTCAGAGGTGGGCGATCATCCAACCGATACGGGGAGGAGATGTCAGCATCTCGGCATCCCCCAGCCGGAACGTTGGTTTTCGTGGCCACGGCCGCTTACCTATCGTAATCTCCCCACGATGCTGAGTGGGTACCGGTCATACACCCGGGGCCTAAAATCCCCACCACATGGGTGGGATCGAACCCGGGCCGTTTTCCGCGGCCATGGACCAAGACATGCTGCCTTAGTCCACTGCGCAGACCCTTTAGATGATTATATAGAATTGAGACAATATAACAGAAATATAAAAGATTATAGCTTAACCGATCAAAAGGCCAAACTTGAAACTGAAGATTGGAACTCACTTTGAGATAGAAGAGGACAATGCAATATGTGAATTTTTCATAGCTACATTGAAACATCACATGGATACTGCAATACATGCACATGGAAGCTTCGGTAGTTTCGGTACATAGTAAACGATAATTGACAAATGGGCAAACACATAAACGAGCATTCGTTTAAATTCTTGAGCTAGAATGATCAGTTAGGGAACAGTCACGTGCTAGTGGTATTTTAGTCAAAGAGAGGAAAAGTAAGAAAGGAACGATTAAAAAAAAACAAAAAGAAAAAGAAATAGTTCAATGTTTGGTACGAAAATACTCTGTGCACATTTTATATATAAGGAAAAATGATGAACTAAACCTAACTCCATTTAAATGCATGGACCAAATTCCAAAATTTATTATTTTGGAAGCATTTTTTCCAAAAAAGAAAAGCAAATAATTCCAGCCATTATTGTACAGGGTTACGTTATGGATAAACATTTTAAATAACCACATTATTATTCTCCTTAGTTATCTTATATAGCAGAATGAACAATTTCATTTGTTTCATGCAAAAGGCCTGGTTGTTAGGGGAAACGTTTAATTCTTAGCTTCATTAAAGTTTTTCTCCACCATTTACACAACTACTGTAAGAAATGGAATTCAAATGTTTAATAAACTATTCAAATTCACAATCTGGCAACTGCTAGTCTTTCCTTCAAAGAATCTAAGTCGCAGCATGAACTCTTTTCGAACAATTTCCATCACTACAGTCGGATATATCTACATTCTTCCCTGATCCTCAATTTTAATTCTTCCCTATCAACAGGCCTCGTAACAAAGAACCTACATTTCAAGAACTCCATAAAAAGTAATTAAGTGGAGAGAGATCTGTTCCCATTGAGAAAAAAAAAATTAAGACATAATTATGTTGCTATTTCAAGTTTGTGTGGATGACATCGCAGGCTTTATAATAATGGCTGTAAACTTTGTTTCATTTTTGTACAACTCTCCTTCAAAATTTTAAATCTGACGTGACCAAGCATTTTTAAATACGTGCGTTAATTTTAGTTTTATTTTCATTAGTCCTTTACTTATGAAAGACTGCTAGATAGTAATATAAAATAGAAAAAAAATTCCTCAGCTTCGGTCGGACGGCTGCAAGGAGCCCTTGCAGGATTCGCGGCTTGTGTATTCAATCTGCAAACGTTAAGGATCCCGTTCTCATCTGCGCATATTGGGTGGCTTTTCAAGTTCCCTCCCTCCCAAAGGAAGCGTTCGAAGCACAAAGGCCCACACTGGCCTTGTGCTTTTCTGCTTTCGCTTTGTTGGGCCGTGTACTTCAAACAGAATATGTATAAAACCATTCCAGTGCGGCTGGACGGAAACCAGAAGATCCGTGGTTCAAATCCCGGCTATGGCATTGAATTTTTCAGTCTGACTCTACGTTTCCACAATTTAGCCTACACACGGCCAGTGTGAAAGAATAATTAATTTCCATTAATTAACCTAATAGTGGTTAACTATAAAGCCCGGGCCTTAAAGTACTTACATGTAGTAAGTCGCCATTAAGGTAGTTGTCTCATGTGTTTATGAGAACTCCTAAGTGGTTTACCGGGAAAATACGAGTCAGTTGGAGAATTTAATGTCATATCGGCACGTTGGCCATAGTAGCACAATGGTAGTGCGGCTGGACGGAAACCAGAAGATCCGTGGTTCAAATCCCGGCTATGGCATTGAATTTTTCAGTCTGACTCTACGTTTCCACAATTTAGCCTACACACGGCCAGTGTGAAAGAATAATTAATTTCCAACATTTATCATAATTAACAATACAAAATGTAAGCCCTCTTAGCAGATAAGAAAATACATGACGTGTAAAGAATGTCCTTTGAGTGTTAGCTCATCAGATTATATACTACGTAACAAAGTTTCACCAAGTGTTTTATTATATTTTTTTTAATGTTTATTGCTTAATTCGGTGATGCTGGTTGCGAATGTATGAACCTTTTTTTGTTGTAATATCAACATTTTAGATAGAATAGCCAATTCTTCAAAATTCTTGAAAGCAACCAAAATTACATGTGTCTTTAGAGGCAAAGAGAAAACTAGCTGACCTCGTAGGTAAATTCGGTAGAGCACCTGCCTGCCATGCGAGGGGTCCCGGGTTTGATCCCCTGCTGGGGGTGGGGATTTTTCTCCAGCCAAGATGATTCTCCATTTTCCCCAGAGTCTGGAAATATGAATGAGAGTGCGAATGTGTGCGTGAGCTAATGATTAAAAGCATAAGTACCAGCAATCCAAAGTATACCAGTTAACACCATTGCCATTGGGCGATATGTTCCAAAAGGAGAACGGCCGCCGATATGACCGTTTCAGTTAATGGCGGGGTATAAATGGAACAAAAAAGAGAAAACTAACACAGTGCATTCTATAATGGTTCTATAGGCTTACATAAGTGGACATAATACTGAAATACACTGCAAATCAATATAAAAATACTTTCATTCAAAAACACATGAACTGCCTTTCATTTCAAGTTTCGATTCCTCTGCACGCACTATGGCCCTTGCATAGTCTCCCATCATTACAGAGTAGCAACGTCCCTGATACTATCTTTCCATAACCTGAATATCCTGGGATATTCATGCTGGGATATTGAACATGTTTTATGTTCTTGGTACTTTTGTAATATGCAATGTCAACCATACAAAACGAACAGTTATCGTGATGGTTGGTTGGCTCCCTCCATATTCTAGGAACTGCTAATAGATTTTCTTGCTTCACGTAACCAACCGTCTACGGTAAACCCACAGCTTCCGTACCATACGTGAGGAGCCAATGCAACATCGTCTCCAACTGGTACACCGAAATAAGCTTCGTAGGCATCACAGAAGTTTGTCCTAAACACAATTTTATATTTCCCCTTTTTCGGTCCGATATAATGTCCACAAACATAACAAAACGTGTCTGCATGCAACTTACAACATGCTTCATTTAAAGAAGACAACAATCAAATATAACCACAGAGCTGCAACTGAAATTCACAAACAGAAAGACTGTATGGTGTGTGTGTGTGTGTGTGTGTGTGTGTGTGTGCGCGCGCGAACAGGATTGTTAAAGGATGACGATGTTTACTAATTTTACTAATGTAAAGCGTCACTGTCACTTACCGGCAATTGCCTTAAACTACGACTGTCAGAAAGAAGCAGTTAAATCAGAATTATTGGTAACAATATTTCGAGAAGTATCGAAATTTAGAAAAAGCTTATGGTATATTCGTGTTCAGAGCACTAGTTTTACACAAAAATACTCAGAAAGGAACATACAATTGTTTTTGTTACGTAGTGTAATCTTCATAAGTTTTTCTCCTTCTTACGGCCTTTTAATTTCTCAATTCTATTTATTTGTGATACTTAATACACATTTATAGAATTAATTAAAACTTATGGCATATTCCGTCTGGAGAAAGCTCAAGTATTCTCAGAATCAATAGGTTTTCTTGCCTTAGTCAAACAGAACAGCATATACGCCACAGATGACTGCAATCTCAACTGTTTCCTCTAGTGCTATCAAATTGGCAACCAATGGCATCTCTTTGACGTTCAGACAGAACTGCAGAGGTGCGTATTCTGTGCTATTGCGATTCCAATTAGATGCTTTACCATAGTCAATCCGTTTCATCAGTTCTAGTTTCTATAATACCAATTCCACACGCAGTATTCAATTACGGCTTCTCCGAATGCATGCACGACCACGAAGCCGTCAACAAACCTTTGATACGCCTTCAAGCAGCATAAATAATTACTGGTGACCTGGAATTGTAAACGTCCTACTGCAATCCATAGGGATTCCAAGTAAATTTGTGCACAGCAAACTCGAAGGACCTCACGTGTGCAAACAGGACCAAGAGTCGCATTGATATTAATTAACCAGTGGGACTTCCGGGAAGCTTATTACTGTAATGCACCAGGATGTTTTAAGTATAAAATTTCCGAGAGTAGAACTAGAACCTGTTACTTTCACATGACTATCCACTATCGTTTATTTTCAAATAACTTTTACAAACTATCCTTACTAAAGTTTATTTTTCCATTTAATTACATTCGAGATAAGCATTTGCAGAAATAGTTTCATTATACGTTTCGTTGAGGGTTCAGGGAGGATAAAGGAACCCAAGTCCATAGACACATGTTTGGCTCTCGTATGCTGCACGTTCAGGACAACGTGAGAAACAACTCAATAGCGCACTTTAAAAATGACAAACGTATTGATCAATTAAAACGATAACAAAAAAAAAAAAAAAAAAAAATATCAACATTTGTTGCGCAGTACGTTTTAGTATATCTCTTATGGTTTACCAATTCTACAAAATTTATTTCGGATGAAGAATCACGCGCTATTCCAGGGTCACGCCATGGCTGAGTAGTTAGACCACTCGACTCTCAACAAAGCGCCCGGGTTCGGTCCCAGGCGACCGCATATGACATTTGTGATGGACAAAACGGCATCGGGGCGCGTTTCCTCTGGGTGCTCCGGTTTCTCCCGCCATCTCCTTCCATTGGTGCTCCATCTTCATTCCATATATCATCAGCGTCACCACCTACTTAGCCGGATACAGTAAAAGCGGGCGTTAAACACCACAACAAAATTCACGCGCTATTCCCAGAGAATTCCGGCAAAATGCATCTGTCATGTAAATATCCGAAACATAGGGTGTTTTAACCAAACATTTTTAGGGTAGTATGATACAAACCTTTTATGGTTCTTTAGTAAAGTGAAAATATGTTGACGTTTGACTGAAGTTTATATTGTTACTTGCAGTAAATATTGTTTAGTTTTTATGAAGTTATTGGTGTTAAAATTCCATCGTTTAGGTATAAATTATTTTGTGATGAATGAAGCAATCATAAAAACCACATTTGAAATTTTAGATAGCACATCTGAAATTATGTATATAAATTTACATACATATCGGAGTAAAATTGACATGTAATCAATAAATTTCACACAATAATCTAAAAGAGAGGGAAAGTGCCCCACATGCCAAAAGGGAAAGTGGGCGAATCCAGTGGAATTAAAAGGGAGCGCACGGATAACTTAACCATGTCGCTGGGCTTTGAAAAATGGTACACTGAGATAAAATTTGGTCAAATTTAATAGCAGGTGTCCATGGAATGATTTATGGGATGTAAATTTAAAAACCAAAAATATAATTTTCACCCAAAATCTCAGTTTCTAACATATGTATATCACTGACTGGTGGAACAAAAAAGCAGGACGCTTCACACAAACACACACACACACACACACACACACACACACACACACACACACACACACACACACACACACACACACACACCCGTCCTTGCAAGGTACGTGCCCGCTGAGACGTTTAATAAATGTACCTGAAGCTGTAGGGATGCCATATACGGAACCAAGTGTAGCTTACCTACCAGGTATGTAGGCAACAGCACCACTTCTATAAATGTTTATCCTGATTAATAATATGTACGGGATGCCCGGGTTCGATTCCTGTGACCGACCTACCTGACCCACGACTTTTTTGGGGGTTTCCCCGGTTACCAGGCGAATGCTGGTTGGGTGAATTACATCTCCCGAATTTCCTGTCCCTCCATTTCACCTCCATTATCATTTCATATCATTGATCTGATGGTTTCTTTCACGCTAGAAGTGTCGGCGGGAGTTTCGGCGGTGCATGATGGGATGATATGCTTTGAGTAAGCACTTTCTCCTCCGGCAGGACGGACTCCGGTCTCCGAGCCGACCTAGTGGGCCGATTCAGGAACGCGGCTGGCGGAATACCGGTTGTGCAAGACTGCCTGGAGTCACTTGCTCTGGGGCCAGCCTCCGGTCTTCGAACCGGCCTCGTGACTGCTTCGGAACCACGGTAGGTGGAATGACGATTGTCCTGGACCACTGGGGTGTTTCTATCTGGTAAAGTTTAGGGACCCCGCACTCTGTACTATAGTGACTCCTCTGAGTCGGCCGCCCTCTGTCTCCTCTCACCTCATTCTACCTCTCGGAGATGCCCCACTTACGGGCATAGGTGCAAAAGACCATTCTGGTCGAGGTGCCGAATCCCCTCCGAACAATCCAATCCAATCCAGCATGATGCAGATAGAAGGTTACGCGTAGGGTGCGTAGAGGTCATGTAAGTATACACATTACATTTTCGTACTATAAACTGTATATTGAGACCTTTGTGGTTGATGCTGTAACTCAATAGATGTCATTAACTGTAACCAAGGGTTCCGGAGACGTTCGTGGCATTAGCGCTGAATATACTTGGTTTGACTCTCGGCTCTTAGGTCGATCCTATCCAAGCCTTGACCTCTGACTAGCTTTTATGAAATATCCTCAAGAATCAACGTGGCTCGGGTCTACAGTAAAAGCTGTAGGTTCTCCCATTCCCCATCAACGCCGAATCATCGGAGATAACGGCCCGGCCCTTTGGGAGTCTCTGCCTCAAAAATGGTTCCAGTTATTACTTGGTGATTTTTTTTTAATTTACATCCTCCAACGTTGTCATATCGGACGATGAATGAAATGGGTGAAGTGATGCTCAAATGAGTCCGGGGTCCATGGAGCTTAGAGTTACCCCACATTCGTCCATCAGAATAAGTGAAAACC
>CM060950.1:342362807-342410307 GCA_030765055.1 Mantis religiosa | reverse complement strand
CGACATTTTAAAATATTATGTGCTACATTCTCATGATTTTCCTTCTCACTCTTCTACAAATTATTCTTACAAAAACTTATTCCTCAATCTACTTTCTTATAAAGATAAACCTTCATACTCATTAACTTACTTCGATTAAAATAAGCTGAAGTGGTAGTGAAATCTTCTCAAAGTCATTTTGTGTATCTCTTATGGTTTACCGATTATAAATAAGTCAGCAACATTAAAAGGAATTAAGAGATTATTATCACTGTATTCAAAACACAGTATTATTTTTATATGATAATATCTTAAATATACTTTATTTTAATCAAAATGGTTACAGCCATTTTTGAGGAAATCAAAACTTTTTTAAAGTTCTATAATGAAATGAAATGTGTAGTGTCGACTTTTACTACATGCGGCACCGCAGGCAGTAACACTGATGCTACATGAAATGAAGATGGAGTATTAGTGGAATGGGATGACGAGGAAAACTGGAGATCCCGGAGAAAACCCGCCCAGCACCATGTTGTCCACCACAAATCTCACTTTGCGATCGTCTGGGCTCGAACCCGAGAAGTCTTGGTGAGAGCCAAACGGTCTAACCACTCAGCCACGGCGCGGCCATTAAAGTTCTATATAAAAGGTAGTTTGGGGCGGGAGGATTTTCTTCAACATTTTCTCACATCCTTAGAAGATTCTGATATAATACTTATTTTTTCGTATTTAAACGTCTTTTTCTTTTTTCTTTCCTTTTTTTTAGTTATACCGTTCACTCACTCGAACCCACGCGCGCGCGCACACAAACACACACAAACACACACACACACACACACATAAACACGCACGCGCACACAAACATACAGACATCTTTTTACTTTCTCTACCGTTTACATACGAGCATCAGGTAAAATTAATTTTGTATTCCTACATTTCACACAAAAATTACTGAAAATTTTCACTGAAAATCCATATATTAAGATCTCATGAAGACCCCTTAGAAACAATTTTAGAAAAAGGTGAGTGTATATGTCATGCGCAAAGCACTCTGTGTTTTTTTTTTTTTTTTTGTTTTTTATTTCATTTATGTCCGCCCCAACGTTAAGTTATATCGGACGGTGAGTGAATTGGGTGAAATGGTGCTCAAATGAGTCCAGGGTCCATGAAGCTTAGAGTTACCCGACATTCGTCTTGAAGGATAAGGGAAAACCCCGGAAAAACCTTATCCAGGTAAGTCACCCTGGCCGAGATTCGAGCTCGGGACCTCTTGAACGCAAGGCAGACATGCTACCATCTACGCTACCGAGGCGGGAAGCACTCTGTGGGTGTATAGATAAGAAAATAAGAGGAAGCACGTTTTACCGATTCAGGTGATTTATGAATCAGGATCAGGACTGTACATCTCAAATATTTTGGATGTAAGGTAGGCATTCGCTTATTTCACAAATGTAGTTGGTTATTAACGAGCGCCAACAGAAAATTGCCTACGTAATTATGCCATTCAAGCCACTGATTGGTTTAACGCCTTCGCACCTCATTTTAATGGAAAACGGAGGCCAGAATTAATCATCCCCTTAGATTACACTAGTTCCATCCCTGCATGCTGAAGCTCGGAGCTTATTTAATATATGCATGGACGACCATTCGCCGAATATTCCTGCCTGGAGGCTAGAATTCTTACGGACTATAGGTTCGTTTACAGTGTACTGTTGCTTCCATACCTGCTCATTCATTTCACTTTTATAGAACCCAGGAAAAAAATGTCGGTTTGTGTGTAGTATACTTCGAATTAAACACTTAACTACATACAATTTCATCTAAAGCCTACTTAAGGGGACAGATCTATTTTGATAAACTGGATGCAGTGTGCACATAAAGTTATCTGCTCAGATTGGTACATATTCTGCTGCTATTTCTGGCTACTTTTATCTTCGACTTCCATTGTTGACGCTAATAGCTGCCTGACTGCAGATTGTTAGTACAAGGCAAGTTATTTAAAGCGTGATTGACAAGCGATTACACTATTGAGGACGCATATGTGTGAATGCATGAGAGTCAACTTGATGGAAAATACAATAAAAATAACATGGACGATTTCGTAGTGCGTTTTGAGAAGACAACAATGACAAAGAAGATACTGGAAATTAATTGCTCTTTCACACTAGCCGTGTGTAGGACAAAGTATGGAAAGGTAGAGTCAGACTGAAAAAATTAATGCCATAGCTGGGATTTGAATCACGATTTTTCGGTATCCATCTGGCTGCTCTTAACCATTGAACTACCATGGCCAAAATGCCTCCATGACATTCAAATCCCGGCTATGACATATAATTTTTCGAACGGACTCTACCTTTTCATAATTCGTCCTACACGCGGCTAGAGTGAAAGAACAATTAATTTCCATTAATTGACCTAATAGTGGTCTGAACTGTAAAACCCGGAACTCAAAGTCCTAACAGAATACCTAGTAAGTCGCCATTAAGGTAGTCGTCCCATATGTTTCTGAGAACTTCTAGTGGTTTATCCGAAAATACAAGAGTCATTTGGAGAATTTAATGCCATGCTGACACATTTGCATGGCAGCTCAATGGTTAAGAGCAGCCGGACGGAGAAGCGAGAAGATCCGTGGTTCAAATCCCGACTATGGCATTGAATTTTTCAGTCTATATCTGCCTTTCCAAAGAAGATATTGTTGGCATGGGGGAAAAACTACGACAGTGTTTGCGATGCGCCAAGAACCGCTTTGTTTTGGGATTTACATCCTCCAACGTTCAGTCATATCGGACGGTGGATGAATTGGGTGACACAATGCTCACATGCGTCCAGGGTCCATGGAGCTTAGAGTTACCCGACATTCGTCTTGAAGGATAAGGGAAAACTCCAGAAAAAACCTTCTCCAGGTAACTCACCTTGACCGAGATTCGAACTCGGGACCTCTTGGGCGTGAGGTAGACACGCTACCATCTACGCTACCGAGTCGGGTGCGCCAAGATTTGGAAGAGTCAGACTATTCACCATACATGAATGTTGTGTTGATTTGGAGCGTTCATTCAATTGTTCTTCGGTAGCGGAGGTATAAATAATCTCAGATAACGTAGGTGGAGACACGCCGGCAAATGCGTGCGTAAAGGTTTCCCGAATAAGACCCTAAGGATGCTGCTCAAAATAAACAAAAAAATGGTGGAGCATTCAGTTATGTAGATACCACAAAAGCACACATTCGATTTCAAAGATGTAAGAAAATCTATAGAATAAAATGAGTATATGGACTTCAAAGTCAAGTCAGTTTGAATTTAATCTCTGTATTCTACAACAAAAACACTACTGATTCGAAATTGCAATTATGTCCCAATTAGTTAGCTGGCTAAGGTGATGCCTTCAAAGTCATACACAAGCCATTCTCAAGCCAATGACGGGTTTCTGCGTGAATGTAACGTAAAAATGGGAGAAGCCGAAATATAACAAAAGGCTAGTACAATGCGTCGTGTACAAAACTGACTGCTTCAATCTTCAGAGCTCGAAAACCAACAAAACATCACTTTGACCGAAACCGTTTCAGTTTCTGAGAAGCACACGACTTCTACAATTAACTTAACAACTCGATCAAAACCTCAGTTCTGAATGACTGAATTGTTCCTTGTAATCTTTTTCATTTGTTCACCACTTCTTACATCTGTACGAGAGCGATTCAATAAGTACCCATGATAGGAAGTATTCATTTCTCAGCATAGTCCCCTAGTAGAGATTTTAACTTTTCCCAAAGCTTATGCTGAAATACAGGAACCGTCAAGCTCTGCAAAATACCCTTCTGTCACGACGATGACCTCGTTTGATCTGCATTTTGTTTCCGCGAGCCATTTCTTTATATATGAGAACAAGAAGAAATCCCAGGGAGACAGGTCGTAAGAACATAAAGGATTTGGCAAGAATTAACAATTCAATTCATGCTGGTTGGGGCTGCGACAACGGATAAAAAAATGTGAGCTTTAATGGTAAAACAGGTCTTCCTTCCTCGCCAAAGGGATGGTGTCTCCTTCACCTTCTTGTTGAATCGGGCTAGTAACTCATTGTAGTATTGTCCAGTAATCGTTTTTCCTTTCATCCATTCAATGAGTATGAAATCTTTCCATCCCAAAGAGCCGTTGACAACATTTTTCCGGCTCATGGGACCGTGCTTACCTTCTTTGGAGCAAATTTAAGGAAGCAACCCATTTTTTTATTGTTATTAGTTTCCAAAGTTTAATGATGAATCAATATTTCCTTATGATGACAATTCGATGCAAAAAGTCCTTCGAATTTTGCTTAAATAGCTCCGAAGTTGAAAGCCGTCCGCCTATTTTTCCAACTTGCAGACGCGACACTCATCAGGCCGACAACTTTTTCCTCTCCAACTTACCATGCGGGGCGGGGTAGCGCAGTGGTTACGATCGCGACTCTCGTGCTGAGGGTCCGAGTTCGATTCTCGGCTGTGGGATTGTCAATTTTAAGTCAGCCCTGTGCGCGCCATCCCCTCTGCCTAGCTCTTGTGAAGTGCGTGGTTCAGAGTCCACGATATAAACTGTAGGTCCACTCGCCTCACCGTCATCTTCGCTATCACCCTGCCATTGGAGGTAATGGACACCGCCCTCTGGGTGCATCCACCTGAGAAATGGGTACGGTCATCACGTGGTGGGGCGTCGTTACCCCGCAGTGCCATATGGGGAGTGTTGAATTGCGTTTCCGTCGACGCACCTATGACATCTATCACTTTGCGAACTTTTCGATCAACGAGCAGACAAAAACAGTATATGTGACTTCCTCGATAAACACATGTACCGGGCATTCCTGGGTGCTGCTCAACACAAACGAACAGTTGATCCCGTTTAAAATCGTACCAGTATATAATTGCTGTCATAGACGGCAAAAGGCACCATCCATAAACAGCTTTTACGTCTTCGAGTTTTCCCATCCAAAAGTAAAAAGCGAATCACTTATCGATACTGCACATTTTCTATTTTAGCGGGAAAAAAGTTGAACAACTAACTTAAATGCCTACCAAATCTAAAGTAACTTATAAATCAGTACCAAATTTCTTTTGAGGATATGCAAAAAATGACAGTAAATTATACTAAAACTAGCTTCCCTTAGCATCATCCAATTCGAACTAGGGGTACTTATTGAAACTGCCCTCGTGTGAACCAACCTATGCTGCGTGGTTTCTAAACTTTAAATTTTAAACTATTTAAGAATAAAGTTCCTTATGATCCAATGTGAATAATTTTGAAAACAATTTGAAATCAATTTATTTATTCAGCAAAGACAGAAAATTTTAGGCTTGAACCGAAGTTTAAATTTGCTTTTTTTTTTTTTTTTTTTTTTTTTTTTTTTTTTCAAATTGGCTGTTTCTAATATTTTGAAAATATTATGATTATCAAACTTTATGGCAAAGACTGCATTGCACGTATTACTTACCATGTATTGGAAAACCTTTTGGTAAAACTGCCTACAACAACAACAACAACAACAACACGTCTATCACAGGGAGCATTTTAAATGCTGGAAAAGCTCTAAAAACATAATTGTGAGGGAGGGGGGGCCACTTGAAAAGTTGCAAACAGATAGAGACCTGAAATTCCACTTACATATTTTCTACCAATAATTGTAATATCTTAAAATACATTTTTCAGCACATAAAATGCAAGTACAATACAAATAATCACTCTCTACTTATGGATGTAATTTCTAAGATGATAATTATAAACACGTGTTTTTGTGAAAACTAAATCCGTTTGGAAAGTTATTTCAAGGAATAGTTAACTTTAAAATTTTATTTGTTAGCACATTTTATTCTATGTTAAAACCAAATTTAAAACCAAATAAAACCTTAAATCTGACATATTGTTGAAAAATTAGTCTGCATCCAAAGGTTTATTTTCCATAATCCTATTTCAAATACTTAAAGAATTCTTTCTTATATATATATATATATATATATATATATGTGTGTGTGTGTGTGTGTGTGTGTGTGTGTGTGTGTGTGTGTGTGTGAGTGTGTGTGTGTGTGTGTGTGTGTGTGTGTGTGTGTGTGTGTGTGTGTGTGTGTGTGTGTGTGTGTGTGTGTGTAAAAATTTGCAAAAACACCTGTAGAAATTTTGAAAGCAACTAAAAAGCCACACGAAAGCCGCAAATGTGGTGCCAGCCCCATTCTGTCAGGGGATTTTAGACCAGAACGTGGCTAACTCACGTTTCACTGGGACACGAACAGTGTCTAAAGAGTCAGACTTAATAATCAAATAGAGAAGTAAAAATCATATATTTGATTATTTTTACTCGTTTTGCACTTATTAGTCACATTAAACTTAATATGATGTTTAAGCTATATCTTGCACTTTCCAAACATATGCTTACGCTTGATTAAAACCTCCTCATGGTTTTAAGAATATGCGTCAGATAATCATACTTGTAATGTAATATTTGTTGAAGCTGAAACTTCTTCTGTAATGTAATACGTTAATAATTATGTCCGAGGAAGCAACTTCAAAAGCTGGAACTAATCTGTTCAGATATATAAACTCAGAAACATCTGCCATATGAGGTGTTAAGAGTAGTACGGGAGCTTCATATGATTTGTACGTTGATTGAAATAAACCAAGGATCAATTTAATACCTCCTAAATTAAGTGTTTATAACTTTTGTCATTGTTTATGTATCTATATTCTTGCTTAAAGCATACGTGGTGAAGCTGACAGTCTATCTCAAGTAATATGAATATATATGGCATCAGAAACAAAACCATTAAAAAAAATTACGTCCTCCAACGTTAAGTCATATCGGACGATGAATGAAATGGGTGAAATAATGCTCAAATGAGCCCAGGAGCCATAAATTTTACAGTTATCCTACATACATATTTCAAGATGAAGGAAAAACTCGAAAAAAACCTTATCCTGATAAGTCACCCTGAGCGAGATTCGAACTCAGGACCTCTTGAGCGTGAAGCAGACACGTTACCGAGGCGGGCACCATCACTAAGTAGTTGAATTTCACTTATTCTGTACGCTAACCTCTAGGCCCCTCTTACACTTTTAAGCACTTTGCCTATTAAATATTGAGCTCAACTATTAAGTTTTACTTTTATATGCTTTTTCATTAAAATGTCACATTTTCTGGTCCCATATACGAAATACTTATGTTAATTTACCTACTCGTTTATATATTGTGTTGATGCAATTGTAGTATGTCGCAGCACGACACAGAAGACAGGCATGTTGAGCCAGACAGTAATATTTTCGAAACACATCACCGCCGTGTGCATATTAACAATACGGTCGGACAAGGTCATTCTCATAACCTGTCTCAAACTTGAACGATCTTGTTGTAAACATATGGCAGGGTAACTAGGGAAAGACAGAGATACTATAATGGAACGCTCTTAGGCTGCTGATTGGTGAAGAAAAACTGATGGATGTTTATAGGGGCGGGTGGAGAACCCATAAATTTTCCTTCACCAATCAACAACCTAAGAGCGTTCTGCGAATCTCCCCTTCCATATGCTTACGACAGGTTCGTTCTATGAGACATTACAACCGAGAGGGATAGCTCAGGCGGTTTCGTCTGTAGTCCGCATTCGGGAGGTCCAGGTTCGATCCCGTGGCCGACCTACCTGACCCATGGGTTTTTCCGGGGCTTTTCCCGGGTCGCTAGACGAATGCTGGGTAGGTTAATTACATTCGCCGAATTTCCTGTACCTCCATTTCATCTCCATTATCATTTCACATCATCTCTCATCTGGTGGTCTTTTTCAGGGTAGAAGTGTCGGCAGGTATCTTGGCGGTGCATGGCAGGATGATATGCTCTAAGGAAAACTTTCCCTCCGGCGGAACGGACTTCGGTCTCCGAGCCGATTCAGAAGCGCGGCAGGCGGGCTGCCCGTTGTGCAAACCTGCCTGGAATACCCTGCTATGGAGGTGACCTCCAGTCTCGGAACCGGCCAGGGACCTCCAGTCTCGGGGCTGCGGCACGTGGGATGACGATTGTCCTAAACTCACCGCCGGGGAGTTTCTATCTGGTAAAGTGTAGGGACCTCGCTCTCTGTACCGTAGTGATCCCTTGAGGTCGGCCACTCTCTGTCTCCTCTGGCCTCATCCGCCCTCCCGGAGGTCCCACTTGGGGCATAGGTATAAAAGACCAGTCTGGTTGAGGTGGCTAATCCCCTCCGAACAATCCAATCGAATGAGAAATTACAATGCAAGTATTTCCAATGTAAGGTCACATCCTCGTTGGCTTGAGTGGAATACGTTGTTAATCCGTGTCCACCCAGTAGGGATCGATTAATTAAGCAATCAAAGACAGAATATCTTCCCCACGTGGAGTAAAACACGTGATAGGACTTGGTTTCACTTTATAGCTGTGAATATGTTAGTTGCGAGGTTAGTCTAATTATAAAATGGACCTACAAAGGTTGAGGATATGACCTAGATGGTAAAGGTAGTATTTGTTCGGATCCATCTAGAGATAGACCTGCAAGGAACCGCGAGTCACGTTAGCAAACCAGGGCTACGTCTTCTGATGTAGAATTATGGCGTGCAACAGATTAGACAGTGGGTGTAGAACAGAAAGACAGGCAGAAATGAGGAAATAAATAGGACAGACTGCTTTGTTTGTGCTGTACGAGATGAATTTACTAAGGGAGAAGATAGCTGGGAGTATCTCTTAGCTTGGTGTTACGGCCTTTAACCTTATAAAGAAGAGGAAGAAGAAAAAATGACTGTAATTAATATTTTGGGGGAGGCTACTGCGAAGAACTGTATATAAAATGCAATAAAATTCCGTTGAGGTGTACAGGATCAAAGTATGCACTGTATGTTCAATTAAAATTAAATTATCATTGTCTAATCTATATAAAAGAACCACAAAACGAACATCAGCAATTTTGCTGAGAGTGAATGCTGTTTGTTCAAGACTGTACTACAGTTGTAGAACCTTTTAATTCCGTGAAATTCCACGAGGATGTGCTAGGAAATAAACCTCTCTGCTCGTTTGATGTCCTGCTAGCTATTACTCTGTGTACTTTAACTGGCGAGAGAGGACTGACTGCATATTAAATTTAGCGGTCGTAACGCTGGCTTTATCCCATCCGAATCCTGTTCTCTTTGTCCACTGCTCCACAAAAAGCAATAATAAGCATATTAGATTCTTTAAATCCCAACGGAAATGGAACGATTCGTTCATAAATTCTTTTCCCTGCCTCGCTCGCCTTTGTCCTTTTTTTGTCCCCCCACTCCAATGTGAGGATGCAAAATAATTTCTGGAATGATGTAATTTTAATTTCTCTTTTCCTTAGCTAACTGAAATAGAAGATGTGTTGCATTCGTCCCCAATCATTCGATATTTGGTTTTCACTGGAGACACATTTCCTATGGTATATGATTTTTAAAAAATATGTCAGTATGAGATATTAAAAGTGAAACATGTTTTGAAGTTTATTTTTGGATCAATCTATACATATAAAAACAATAACAAAAAGTTACTTGCAATTTTCGATTTTCTGTAGATAAAATCGATACTAAAATGTACAACAAGTCACCTGAAGCCAAAAATATAAATTTTAACGTTACCTACCTTAAGTCCCAGCCTAAAAGATAATTGAATTACTTTTCCCAAAGGAGGTGTTTTAAAATATCGAAATATCTAGCCTATTATCCATTTCTGTGAAAACAATTGCATACCAAAATTCGATTATGAATACTTAAGAAGTTATACAAATATTTCGTTATGTGCTCTTTGTGTACCACGAGAAACATAATTCCGATCACCTAAGGAAACAGCACAAGTTTAAGTCCTTATAAAATCTGTCAGAAATCTCATAGCAACAGCTTTATTACAGGATTTTAAAAATGACACTAAACACGCAAGTTTGACAAAAAAGCTGAAAAACTAAGGGCGATGGAGGGGAGGGAATGGTAGAATTAAAGAGGAAATGACACAAAGAAGGCAAGAGAGGAAAACAAACGGAGAAAATCTTCACATTTAATGGAATAACATATAAGGAGATGCGCGTTCTGCAAGCTATTTTAGTAATAATGATCTCAGTTTTATATGTTAAAGTTTCGTTAAATAAAATAATTCCTGAAAATGTACATATGAAGCCTACATTATCTTTGATTTTTGAATTAACCAAATACACACCCGCGTGCTTATATAATTTGAAATAGAAAGAGGAGTGCCACAAATATGGAATGAAATACATGTTTCGTTTATAACATGGCATTACTATAAATTTTAGAACACCTTGGGTACCCAATTATTAATCGTTCCAAAACTTACACATCGGTCAGCAGTTCAACATGTATATACAATGTTAAAGGGTATAAGCATAGATAAATTATGTATCCACTTCTGTTTCTTAGTTGTTTCCTCTCTTCATCAAACACTTTTTCCCACAAACACATCTCATAATTTACTATATGATGTTTTCTGCACACACGCAAACGCACCATTAAATGAACAACGCCTGTTGGTATAGACCATCTACTTTGTTTCCACACGTTCACACTTCATTGTCAATTTGACAGCCCAGGTAGTCTGAGGCCATTAGCCTTGAAGAAAGCATTGTAACTGTTAAACACTAAATTAAGCAATGAACCTACTGGAATTACAAGGTTAAACATTAAATCCACAATTAAAGGCTTAGGGACTTCTAAAAGTTACTTTGAACTTATTTTATAAATATTATAATATCTCGGATTGAAAAAAGCAATAAAAGTTCCATGCTGAGCAAACAATGGACTTTTAAGTCCTCTGTCCTCTTGTTCAACGTACACAATCTTTTCTCGACTCCATGCACACTATTTTGTGGATCATATCTTGGAATATTAGCAATTTCTTGCGAGATAGTATCTTTAAGTTGCGTCAGGTTGTAAGATGTGTCATGAGAACTCGTTCTCCTAGGTAGCCCCACAACCAAAAGTTGGTGAGATTGAGATATGGAGATCGCAGAGACCACTTTCTCAGAAAGAGTCTAGTGATAACATAATGATTAAAGATCTGGGTAATTAAGTGTTTTGCAGGATTGTAGGCATGGAGTGGAGCGCCACCTTGCATTCAGATATTTTCCATATCGTGATTTTTCAGTCTAGGGATGACGAAGTTCTAAGCATCCCAAGTACCGCTCACCACTTAGGCCCGGTTGCATAAAAATCGCTAACTGCAGTTCATTTATAATCGAAGATCAAAATTGAACTAAGTTTACGAACCCGCCTGGATTGTAAAATGCTGATCTTAGATCAGATGAACGCCGTTCGGTACTGATCTGAGATCACAAAAACAAATGCGGCAACATCGTTAAACATGTCGCAACTTTCGTGTTGTATCGAAAGAAATCGAGAATTATCGGAACTATTCGACTCTGTTTAATTCAAGAGCACAGAGCAGCCAATCTAGACATAACAAAAACTAAATAAATCTTTCGCTTTATGGTTATTTGTCCCAGAAATAATGTTATTTTAAATAAACAGTATAAGGGTTTACTCCATATTGAAACAGTATTTATCAAAGTTAATAATTTCGCTTACTTTATCTCCACTATATGCCCAATGTACATCTTTTCCATTTTCGTCTTTTTACAATACTGTGAGCTGGAAAATATTAACAAAAATGGAAGATAAGTGAAGTTTTAAGTTACAAATCATTATACTTGTATATAAAAATGGAAGTTCAAGCAAAAGAGAAGATGCGTTCCGCTAACTTTAAATCTCGCATAGCCTTCTTATTTCACCCTTTTCCATAGGCATCCTGATGAAATGAGGTCTTAAAGCTGCAATCTCCCTTGTAACTTTGTGTATTGTTCTAAGCGCAGATATGTATTAAATATATCCCCAATCACCATTTGGAATCTTTCAGTTGCATAGAACCGTAATGTGAGCAAGATCATAAATATTGGATTGAGTGCATAATTCCTCAGGGTTTGTGTTCTTAACTGTGCATGTAGCCTATGCTCCAGTTCAACTACATGCATTGATAGTCGAAATCTTATTTTGAATTTTCTGTCATTTAGTTCTGAGATGGGATTTCCTCTATGTTGGAAAACACGAGGAGACCTTTCAAATTGAAAATTCTAATCATCAGAGATACCAGAGTAATCTGAATTCTGAAAATAATAAAACTGTATAGGTTAAGAACACAAACAATGCATCTTTAACATATATTTTTGAAATAAATAGGCTAATTATTTACACAAATAACCACAAAAATGCTTTATTTGCTATTTATTTAAAGCTGCACTACTTATTTCTTCTCAGAAACTATTGTGTAAATTCTGCAGTTCTGTTGATCTAAGTTCACTCAAATTAACTGGAGAAAATTCACCAGTTAGGTTTGATCTTAGATCAAGAGGCCATAAACTTAGATCATGTTTATACAACCAAAATTCTAAGTTCAGCTTGACTGAAGATCATTTTCATATACTTGAGCTTAGATTATCTTTTATGCAACCGGCCTTAAAGTAATAACCTTAAACAACTTTCTTGTTTTCTTAAAAAAAAAAAAAAAAAAATAAGGGTAATTTATGACTTGTGAATTGAAGCCAAACCATACAGTATCTTTTAAATCATAAAGTTCTTGAATTAAAATTTGAGGGTTATTTTCTGACCACATTCTTCAATGAAGTATGTTAACTCCACCACTAAGAGAGAAATGTGCTTGTTTTGTCCAAAAATCATTAATTTGAATCTCTGATAGCACAAATAAACCAGTATCATATCTGTTCTGTTTGTCACTGGTTTCAGTTTATATGGATATAGGCTACGATGTTTTCTTAGAATTCTGCAAACTGTGGTATCACTCATCTAATATTACCTCCAGTACTATTAATTCCATAATTGTTATTAGTATTGACTTCATCATTTGCATGAGGTACCTCAGCAACAGTAACTTCATTGATTACCTTTGGCCTTAATTATTTCTGATCAAAAGAAACACAAACTTCCTGATCAAATCCCCTTAATTACGATCGGAACATGGGCTTGCTCTAAAATATTTGTCTTCTAAATTTTCATATACTGAAAAAAAAAAAAAAAAACTTCTCTTGCGTTCATAACATTAAATCAGTTGTATTCTATCATTAAACGATTTGTAGCTTACAATTTTCATAGCAGTATGAATAAACTCACTAATGTTTTAATCAATAGAAAACCAAACCCCATTGCTAGCATACTATGTAACTTCTTTTGTCTGCCTATTTCAAATATTATCATGTTTGTATGTACTTAAAGTTTCAAATGGCTTTTAAAAGACCTGTATTTAACTTCTTTTCTCATTTCTTTCTCTATAAATTGCAGCTAACACAAATAAGGAATATAAGTGTACGTAAGAACCGTGATGGATTCAGGTCGCGCCGTGGCTGAGTGATTAGACCGCTCCACTCTCGCCAAGGCGGGCCGGGTTCGATCCCAGGCGACCGCAAAGTTAGATTTGTGGTGGATATGCGGGTTTTCTTCGGGTTTACCGATTTCCCCCGAAATCTCATTCCACTGGCTCTCCATCTTCATCTCATGTATCATTAGTGTCACCGCCTGCGATGCCGCAAGTAGTAAAAGCGGGGTTAAACAACACTAACACGTGATGGATTCCTCCAACTGTTATTAGTTTTATGAGAGTGACTTAAATATCCGTTATTACGAGGTTGTCCCCTCCACTTTACCCATCACAACAGCCTGCTCCGCGCTCTAGGGAGAACTTGAGTGTGCCACGCGTTCCTGGAGCTACTAAACAACTTGAAAACATTATTATTATTATTATTATTATTATTATTATTATTATTATTATTATTATTATTATTATTATTATTATTATTATTATTATTATTATTATTATTATTATTATTATTATTATTATTATTATTATTATTATTATTATTATTATTATTATTATTATTATTATTATTATTATTATTATTATTATTATTATTATTATTATTATTATTATTATTATTATTATTATTATTATTATTATTATTATTATTATTATTATTATTATTATTATTATTATTATTATTATTATTATTATTATTATTATTATTATTATTATTATTATTATTATTATTATTATTATTATTATTATTATTATTATTATTATTATTATTATTATTATTATTATTATTATTATTATTATTATTATTATTATTATTATTATTATTATTATTATTATTATTATTATTATTATTATTATTATTATTATTATTATTATTATTATTATTATTATTATTATTATTATTATTATTATTATTATTATTATTATTATTATTATTATTATTATTATTATTATTATTATTATTATTATTATTATTATTATTATTATTATTATTATTATTATTATTATTATTATTATTATTATTATTATTATTATTATTATTATTATTATTATTATTATTATTATTATTATTATTATTATTATTATTATTATTATTATTATTATTATTATTATTATTATTATTATTATTATTATTATTATTATTATTATTATTATTATTATTATTATTATTATTATTATTATTATTATTATTATTATTATTATTATTATTATTATTATTATTATTATTATTATTATTATTATTATTATTATTATTATTATTATTATTATTATTATTATTATTATTATTATTATTATTATTATTATTATTATTATTATTATTAATCTTATTATTATTATCATCATCATCATCATTATCACCATTATTAACTATAAGTCCTTAAATGAATTAAATATTTACTTCATGTTGCTCAATACATCCTGAGTTAGGAATACAAATATATGCAGTTATGCATCGTGATTACGTGCACATGAATTTGTATATTTTAGCTATATATACATCCTAAAAGTTGTGGAAGACACTGTACATGCTCTGCTAAAGGTGCTGTCTTAATCCTAAATTTCAATGGCCTGCATTCATTGGTTTTATTTTTGTAAAGATGGAGGTAGTTTATATATTTCATTAACCTAAAATCTTTAGATTTATTGTATCAGTCTCCCATATTTATAATGCTAGTTAAACAACCTGTTTGTTTACCAAAAAGCTGTGGATTTTTAACTAAATAGTTTTGCAATATCTTCTTCTGCATCATGTTTTCCTTCCTAAGGCTTTACAATTAAGCACTATAAGAAAAGCCGTTTCTCTACATTACATACTCTACATACTGGTTTTTGTAAGAAGATCGTCACTTAAATCTCCAATGTCATTACGCAGAGCGAATAGAATCAGTGCATCAGAATACGTCTCCATCTGTGGTCGCTGAGTGTCTAAAAGGGTTGTATCACAACGAATTTGGCCGAGTAATTCACCTACATGTACGTATTTTACGCGTTATTTAATTTGAAATACATTATGTACAAAAAGTCTTTTTACGCAACGTAAAAAAGCTAGTATTTATTGATTTTGGCAGTCTAAATATTAACTGAATAAATTTTGTTTAAAGTTTATTACTGCTCTGACAGGCAAAGAGTTACTAAGCCGTCCTCCAACTGTTGATCAATATCATTTAGCACCTACATCATCACAGTACATTAAATTATTAACAATGTATAAATCATAACATTTTCCTTAATTTGTGTTACAGTAAAAGAGTTTATTTCTTACTGGTTTGTAATAAAGTCACTGTATTATTTAAATCAAATTATTGTCGTTTTATTATTTGTTTCTAATAAAAAAGAATATTGTCTTAACATAAAACATTCACGTACGAATTTAGCAAAGTTCTAGGAGGCGGGAGAACTCCTTAAGGAGTTTCTGGGTTATTTCGAAAATAGCTTGGTTTCTCTTGTTTCGGTTTCTCCTTGGGGTGCGGATTTTAAGTGCCGGATATAGGACCGGTGCCCACTCAGCATCGTGGGGAAATTAAGGAGCTTACGACAGGTAAGCCACCCTGGTCACGAAAGCCAACATTCCGGCTGGGGGTGCCGTGATGCAAACCACATCTCCTCTCCGTATCGGTTGGATGATCGCACACCTCTAGCTTGTGTATGTGGGCGTGAGACCGGCAGTCGGGTTGGTAGGTGCTAGCCCTGCATGGGCTGTCGCACCCTGGGTTACGTTTTATCACATGCTAGCAGTCATTAGAATTCTACATCAATAGGTTCGGTTCGTGAATGTATAAAGACCAGAATTGTTGTAGAATATTATATAGTTTCCATTTATTACAAGAATTACACGTTATCTATACGTAATTTACTGTAATGTAGATAAACGTTGTTACGCATAAAGGGCCTGATCACACAACAAACGAAATCGTCCGACGAAATCAAGGCTTTACTGAAGGGAGAAGAATGTGTAGCGCAACTGTTGATCAGCAAGGACTGATTCCAGATCTGATTTACTAAATAAATTACACACGTTGTCAGTCTAATTTGCATCAAGACCTCTACTGTTATGAAAAAATTGCGAAGGAAATTATTTTTCCGTTTCATTTGTTTTGTTATTTTAATAGGAATATATCACTCTAAAACGACAACAAAATAGTAACAGACTGCTCAGAGGTTAGCAGCAGATATAATAGAAAAGTTTTTGTTCTTCGAATGCTCAATGTGCATAACACCGCCTAGCAGGAGATTATAATACAAATGAGAACAACTGCCGGCAAGTGAAGGATAGGAACCACAAATTCGATAATGTAATCGCGAGTCAACTTTGCGCTACGTAGGATTAACGCGTTAAATTTTGGCAATAGTTCCTTCTCAACCTGATATGTTTGAATTTAATTTATTAGGAAACCTTGAATATGAAATTACTTATATAGTTTGACCTGGGATTTGTGGTTTAATAACTATCTTTGTGGGCCAAACGCTCGATCCTTTGGTTTCAATTAAGGGACTAAGCGTACCCTGGGGCTAAAACAGGGACTGTGCTGTACGAAAACATTCACATACCAACATTAAGGGTTATACACGAGGCAGCCTGGCTATGAGGCGCCTTGGTTAGCTAAGTAATTGGTAATTACTGCTAACAAGCTCTGCACAGCTTTCTCCACAACTTCGTTCTTTGCGGCAGTGCAACTTTGGCCTGTAATGTAAATTGTCGGTAAATTATTATGGGTAGTCCAAATTAATATGATGTCTGGAAAGTAAACAACAACTTCAGTTACTTTGCTGCCCCCACAGAAAAAGGGACCATCTGATGCATTTGGTTGTTCTGTAAAGCGAAAATATGTCTGCAGTTACCAAATATGTATGTGATTTGCTTGCAAGTTACTTTCTGAAATCGTTTACCAATCAGGGTAATTATTTTTGCTGTTATTTATTTTACAAACTTGAGAACATTCAACAATGGAATGAACTATACGTAGTTACTTTTAATAAATATGTACTTTGTATTACTATGAACTTCTGCAACAAACTCTAAGATACATTATAGCATCTTGTTTAAGAGAGTATCCCGAGGATTATGGGAAATATACGTATAGTGACAGAAACAGTATTTTATCTGTGATCAACACTGCACTCATATCCGGACATATCAAAATCGCCTTCTCTTGACTTTTAATCTTACGAGAAAGTGAGGTGACATTATGTGACACCCTCTTTATAAACGAGTTCGCTGCAACGTATTCAATTTCGCTTGTACAATGAAACTAACAAAGTGAACGATGGTCGGCGAAAAAAATACCCGGCTGCCCCAAAGGATTGTATAACAACTACGTTTAATATAAATGAGGGATTATTATTAACACTGAACGGATATCGATCTCAGCTATTGGAGCATTAACTACAAACCACGTGATGCCTGAATGTACACCCCTGAGCCATGTGAAAAGCCACCGTTTGTCATAACTCTACATGTCCTGCAGAGATTTCACACCCCGACTAACACTCAACATCGATCCAACATGCTCTCTACCGCAAATTATGACACCTCTCTATGGACTCGTTCAGTCAGACCGGATTAGCGCCAGAATTAATGTTCGCTACGAAACGAAGTCTGGCGGCTTAAGTTGCCCAGGCGTCTCAATCTCCAAGCAGCCACAATGTAGAGAGCATGAACGAGATTAAAATCACGGTAGGTTGATGAAATGGGTACGTAAACGAGCCAGAAACGTAGCAGGCATAATACAGCATTTGATATAGATTTTGGACGTTTTAGCATGTTGTGAATATTTTTGTACAAAGTTTATTTTTTCTGTCCATAGGGAAGGCTCAAATTATGATTATATTAAATATACATAATATAACATCCCTCAAGTTCTAAACTATTATCTCTCTCGTGAGCAATAAAGGGTACTGAATATTTATTCATTTTGATTCTCCCCGAAACAAAACATCCTTTAAAATAGTTATCTAAAAATTGGCAAATTTATGTGTTTAGAAGAAGGTTCACTTAATTGAGTGAAATACTGTATTTACAAATTCGTAATATTAAAAAACGGCGTGTTTCTGAGAGAATATGTTTTACTGTAACAAACATCAACTGACGCACACTATAAAAGTGTCTTCCAACAAGAGTGTCCTATCTTAAACTTGTGATAGCTGCCGCTGTTATTGACAAATAGCTATGGAACGTTTCCACACGCGTAGAAATTGTGAAAATTTATTATCAAAATGGATCATCTGTTCGCAAAACCTTCCCTACTGTGTGAAATTTACGGTGTGCATAATCGTCCCTGCGAGAGAACGATTTGGCGTTTCATCGATAAATTTGAAAGAAGTTGTTCTGTCAGCGATCAAAGAAAGCCTGTACGTAATCGACGTAACGATCAAACGAAAATATAGGCGCTGTTCGTGAGAGTGTACGCGAGAACGGTAACAAATCAACTGCTCGTCGAGCGCAAGAATTGGGGCTTTCGCCGACCACAACTTGGCGAATTCTTCATCTGATCTTGAAGTTGCACGCTTACAAAATTATGCTAACTCAAGAAATAAAGCCCAACGACCATAGATTGCACCGCATATTCGTTGACTGGGCTATGGAGCTATTGGAATGTCGAAACATCATCTTCAACGAAGAAGCCCACTTTTGGATGGATGGTTTTGTTAACAAATAAAATTGCCGCTATTGGAGCAATCAGGATCCAATGCAGATTCAACAACGACCACCTCATCACCAAAAGATTACTGTGCAGTGTGGATTTTGATATGGTGGAATTATTGGTCCATATTTTTTTCCAATATGAAGATGGAGAACCTCTAACTGTCAATGGAGAAAGATACTGGACGTTTATAAGATACTAGTTTTGGCCTCAACTGGATGGTATGGATCTCACCAACATCTGGTTCCTGTAAGATGATGCCACATGTCATATTGCTCTCGAAAAAAATCGATCTTTTGAAGGAGAAGTTCAGAGGTTTCATCATTTCCCGTGGTGGTGATAACTGGCCCCCGAGATCATGTGATTTCACGCCGTTGGATTACTTCTTGAGGGGTTATGTTAAATCTCGAGTTTATACCAAAAAGCCAAAGACAGTAAATGATCTTATGAATAACATCGCGCGTGTTATTCGTGAAGTTGGACCTAATTAACGTTCTTCTGTCATTGAAAATTGGGACAACCGTAAACGTACAACCCATCAAAGTCGCAGTGGTCACTTAACTGATGTTTTCTTCCACACTTGAAACATTAATTATGTTCCAAAATAAAAAATAAACCGTCACAGGTATCACAGGTTGGGCCGTCCTCCGTGTTCTATGATGCTAGCCTCTGGTTCCTGAGGTCGCAAGTCCAGAGCTGGCGAAAGGAGATGCATGTTTTTGCACGTTAAAAAAATAAAAAAAAAAAATAAAAAACCTCATGCCCGAAAAAGATATCTCTCAGCAAAATCTAGCGCAGTTACGTCCAATATAGAATTGGGCCGTGAGATTCATTGTTTTTAAAAAAGGGTTCATTACTAAGGCTCAATTTAATTTTCTCAAGGCTAGGAAAAAACTCCAGGAGTAGGAGTAAGGCAACACTCGTCCAAGAGGGTACGGGTGAACTAATTAACAGAACGTTGAAGTCTCACTAAGTAGGATATATCAGCTGATGAAATAAAATCACAGGGACCACCACGATATCAGATATTGAAATCTCCACATCGCTGGTGGTCACATGCACCTTTATAACGTAAATAAGAAACATCTTCACCAGCCAGGTCTACAATAAGCCGGGGTATTTAGACCTAAGGGATACATTAACAGGCTCAAGAAATGGGTGGTAGCGTTACCTAGAGTTCTCACTGCCAATGGAACCCACATCATCAAAGCACTGAACCTAACCCAAGCGAATGCTCTCCTCCTAGTAACTGGTATTTTCAAGCTGTTAGAATAAATGAATGTGTAGTATTTAGCACCCGCTTGTACTACATGGGTATGATGGTACTTGAAATGAAATTAAAGCACCGCTGGAATGAGATGGCGGGGTAAACCGGAGATCCCGGAGAAAACCCGCCACTGCGCCATGATGTCCACCACAAATCTCACACACGATGCCCTGGGATCGAACCCGGACCGTCATGGTGAGAGTTAGGCGATCTAACCGCTAGCTCACGGCGCGTCAAGCTGTTAGAATATGCTCCAAATCATGAAGATATCAAAAACCCATTCTAAATGTTGAATGTGCACGAAACATTTGGAAATGCTACTGTTACATGTTTAACACAATAAAATATACAGCAGTTTCAAATTATTGGACAATAGTATAAAACTATTTGAAGTTTACTCGTATATCCGCTTTCATTTGTCACCTGACAGGAAAGTTTTAGGAAATGGCTGCCATACTGACTGGTCGTAGTTAGTATTTGCTTGAATATGCACGAATACTACACATTGTTGTTTTAGAGGCAATTTGGACATCATGCTCCACCGGCTCGCCATTTCGAAAAGAAACAGAGGTTCATCTTCAAAACTATCGAGCCACTGTCCATGACTATCAAAATCGAACACTACCAGTTCGACCAATTGTTCGTGAAGCATCCCGGGAACAGCACATTGTGCACAGGACCACCCCGCTCACTGGATCTCACAGTGTATGATTTCTTTCTTTCGAATTTCGTCAAGAACAATATCTAGATCCCTCCATTTCCAGCAATGTTACCAGAATTGAGAAGAGGCATTAACGCAGCGCTCGAAGTCAAACAAGAGAAGCTTTAGAGTGTTTGGTGAGAATGTTATCATTGCCTGAACATCTGTTCTTTTACAGTTGAGGCTTGCATTAAATGCCACTAAAATTACGGTAGAAACTTTGAAGAAGTTCCATCTTTCAGATGATCTTAATATCGCGTATTTGTATATTGATGAACATATAACCTCATGAAATCGTTAATAATTTGTAAGGACTATATAGACACTGCAACTAGCTACAGCCTTGAGCTTATTTTCTTACAGAATTAATTTGGAAAACAAACAAAATGATGCTATCCAGGCTGGAAGAGTGTGGCCCATTAAACGTGGAGTACACATCTACTCATGAGGAGTAAACTCAAAGAGTTGCACGAAGCGTCAGGTATGTTCACTTTGAGTAATACGCCACGGCCATCCGATACTATTGTATCGATGGAGCCCGATCGCGAAAGTCTAGGTATGCAATTACTCCAATTGCAGACTCCGATATTTCCATAACTATGAAAACACTAGTTGCTCCAGACTATTTGCAAGCAGAGCATACTATTGAAGTGCGTAGTCTTTTGCAAGTCTACAAATCCCTTTATGGAAATTGAAATGACCCTGATGCAGGCTCTGTTATATGAGATAGGAAGTTCCGGTGCCACATAAAGGTTCGCGAAATGGGCGGGGGTGAAAGGTACATTTCCAACGCTGCATGTACGCTAACAACCGGATGCGAATTATATTCAATGTCGCCAATATAATTATTTTGGCTGCCGTGTTGCATACTAGCTAATATAAAAAATAACTTTTGCTTAGTTCAAAATTTAATAGCTATTGTATAATTTTACTCCTTATGAAGCCATTTCCATAATATTGTTGACCTATTTTATACCTTATTTGAGCTCAATGTACCGTATGAATAAGACACTACGTTGGCTAACCTGTATATATTTGAACGAAATTTTAAAGATTAAACGGTATCGAAGCCAGGCGAAATTAAGTCTGAATAAAATTTTCGTCGATTTGTGAAATTGTAAAGATTTGAAAGGCCTGCGAGGAGGTATGGGCAGCAAAAAGAAAGAAAATGGATTTTCACAAAGACCTAATGGTAAATAAGATTTGGCATGTAGCTATATACCGAAAATCAATATCATGACATAACCAGAATTGTGCCTTCAAACATATTCATGTATACTGTCCGGCCGCTGTATGTTCGGCTCTGACATTTAGTGGCTGCAGGAGGTGGAGGGGGAAGGTTACTAGTACCAACATATAATAATGAGTAATTGAAAACATATCGTCAGAATTATCTTTATAATGAGAGTATAAGGCTATATTAGCTTCAAAACATTGAAATACAACTTTTAATTTCATTATCATGCAAGATATTCTTTACAACATCACTCTATTCAAATATTTCGTTCACACCTTTCACGCACACCAACTGCTTCTGTTGGTGATACTGGGAGTCTGTACATCCGGTGTCGTGGTCAGGAAGCTAAAACTGTCTGCTAGCGCCAATCAGCGTTGTCGCTGGTAGGCGTGGCTCCCGAACTCAACACCGTGTTGCCAGCTTCAATTTGTTTGAGCCACGTGGCCTAATAGCGGCTTGCGCTGGTGAACTTTTTTCGGTATATTTTTCGTGCGTGAATTCCGATGTTTAGTGTTCGTAAGTCCTATTATTATCGCTATTATAATAATATGGCTCCTGGTTCGTGTAATATGCAAGTACTGAAATATTTAAAATACACATTGTTCCTCTGCTTGAAATTCCCGCTAAAGAACTGGCAACAGCCTGCTTCCCCCTCTCGAGAAATGTCAGAGCCGAACATACAGCGGCCGGACAGTAGTTAAATTCTTTACATTAGTGTAGCACTTTATAATATATCAAGAATGTTTTATATAAAAAAGCATTAGTTCCATTAATCTTATACTTTATTATTGCAATAATGAGGTTTTCTGTTTTTTGTTGTTTTTTTTTGTTGTGTATTTTAGGGTTCATCATCTCAAACTACCAGGAATACGATGGCAGAAATCGAAAGTGCAGGACCGGTGCCCACTCAGCATCGTGAAGGAAAGTGAGGAGCTTACGATATGTAAGCGGCCCTGGTCACAGAAACCAACGTTCCGGTTGGGGGATGCTGAGATACTGACCACATCTCCCCGTATTGGTTGGATGACCGCCCACCTCTGCCGTGCTTAATTGGGCATGAGGCCGGCAGTCGGGTTGGTAGGCCTTGGCCCTATATGGGTTGTCGCGCCAGTGGTTAACTAATTCTGAATGAAGAGAACTTCGGAGGACTTGTCCGGGAACATTACAAATATACATTTCATGTGTTATGAAAATACAATTTATAATATGTATCCGTGTGTGGTGTTAGAGTTACCCAACATTTGCCTTTCAGGATAAGGGAAAAACCCCAAAAAAGCCTTATCCAGGTAACCCAGCCTGAGCGAGATTCCAACTAGTGACCTCCCAAACGTGAGTTAGACAAGCCACCATCTACGCTACCGAGGCGGACTACTTTTGAGAAGGGTATTACAAGTAATAAGTAATTTGTGGTGGAGGATATTCCTGAAACTCTTCGAGTAGCATCCTTGAAATATGCTCAATTTAAATGCCAAATTTTCTATTTGAACGGATTTTTTCCCTCCATTCCTGTCAATTCTTGAAAATGTTTTAGAATTTGAGGACCTGTTTTTTCTGTTACAAAATTTACTATTTGCAACATGTAAAATGATAGTATTTTCTTTTCTTTGCCTTATCCAGTCCTCAAAACTTAAGAAGAGCACTGCTTCAGAAAATCGGTAAACACTACGTAATCCTTTTATGTTAAACTAAAGAATGGAAAAGAACCACATTGTTTTATGTCCACCATCCTAAGGGGATCTTCTGTTTTTCCAAATTTACATGACATAGTCAAAGAAAGAGAGAGGGAGAGATAGACTACTCCTCCTTTGCTAACACTATGTTTAATTAGCCTACCAGCAGCGTCAGGTAAATGACTGCAAATTCCTATCTATGTTTTTGACAAAAAGTAAAACCTCTATGCTTGGGTAAAGTTCACCTCTATGCCTCCAAGTAATAAAGATGCTGTATATGTACCATTTGTGAACCCTTCTGCATTCTTTGGTAAACAATTTCTTTGATCGAATGGAAAGCGCTCTCACTTCTAAAATCAGGTGTCCCAGCTTCGATTTCCGGCTGGAGGGAGAAACTTCCTTTAATCAGCATAATTCCCTGTTCTCCACAGTCTGGAGGAACTAGTGTGGGAGTGAATGTGAGTGTGTTGAAGTACAAAAAAGAAGAAAAAATCAACGTTAAAGAAAACTACAGTACAGTGTGTAAAAACACTAACCCATTAGTTGTTTCTAAGTAAAAGTCCCCAATATTACCATGGAAGTTAAGGGAGCTATACAAATAAAACAATTAGGATGATAATTTTTATAGATTGTACTGTTGTTTATTTCTATGGTGTATATTATCTTTCGTGAAAATTATTAGAATATGCGAAATTCACCACAAGCAGTTTCACTGTTATCTTCATTTGCAGTATCTCGCACAGAGATACAACAGATCTGGATTCTCGTGTGCTACTTTAATCCTAAATGCAGGCAACAGAGCACAAGAGATTAAGCAGTGATCTGTGATATATGGCATGGCTACTACCGGGAATGACCAGTGAAAAACTGTGCGCTGGCACGCAATCACATCTCCCAATGCTGCGTTTCTCATACATTTGCGTTCTTTCCATTCTTTATTCTTGATGCGGAAGCTTGATGATGGGACAGTAATTTAAAGGTTTGGGAGTAGCGATCATGAGTTACGTCCGACCGATTGGTTGTCCTACCCCCCCCCCCCCCCGCCCGCCTTCCCTCCCCACAATTCATCAACACAATTGAATCAGACCCGCTCAGCAATTCTCTCTGTGTGATAATCGTATTGGGAAAACTAATGGAGGTACCCCTTTGGTAGCCTAGATTCAACAGAACTCCTCGTGAATGCTTTCAGGTTGCACGCAAGACTTCAATGTGATTTATGTGGCTGAAAGGAACGTCCTCTCGCTTTTACCAGCTTTACGGAGGCTTTCACGGTGGCTCTGCAGTGTCCCTGTAACGTTTCTTGTAAATGGACCGTACACTACACCTAGATAACTCCAACCAGATTGATATCCACTCCAACTATATGTTAAATATCCCTTGCCGAGGAAACAAACTTTAATTTTAAAAACATTATTCACATCCACACATTGAGCAAAGAATCTACGTGTTTGTACGTATTCCAGTTTTAAAAGCAGCACATGAGTTAAGCATACAATATTTTTGCATGACTGTACATTTTCCGATATGGATTAATACATTCAGTGCTTTTCAGCGAGGTTGCTAGGGTTTGCAGTTTGAGTGCCTTACTTCTTTTTTGCCTTTTGTAGTTTAAGTCCTCCAACCTTAAATCATATCGGACGATGAATGGAATGGGTGAAATGATGCTCAAATGAGCCCGGGGTCCATAGAGCTTAGAGTTACCCGACATTTCGTCTTTCAGGATAAGGGAAAACCACGGAAAACCCCTTATCCAGGTAACTCACCCTGACCGAGATTGGAACTCGGGACCTCTTGAACGTGAGGCAGACACGTTGCCACCAGGCTACCGAGGCGGGCATTGAGTGCCTTATATTCTAAATGATTGTATGGAAAACATGCCATTTTTATTGTTGCAGTAACGGTTAAACATACCCTCAAGGTTTTGTTTTGCATCAACTGCAGTACATAAGTTGCCACCAGATGGCAGTAATAGCAATGTTTAACAAAATGGCGGTTAGCGATAAGCAGAAAGCTTTTTGTACTCATCAACATCGATTCGTTACCGAAGTCCAGCGCCATTTTCGGACAAAATACGAGATGGAGCCTCCTTCCAACTCTATCTGCAGATGGTACGCATAATTTGTGGATACAGGTTGTTTGTTCAAAGGGCGCCCCGCTTTGTCAGAAGCGGATGTGAATCGAATTAGGAACGTTTATCTCCGTAGTCCTAAGAAATCAACTAGGAGATGTAGCAGGCGTGTGTTACGAAGGCGCCTAAAGGTAGCCATATCGCCTAAAATTGCGTCAGGAAGTGAAGCGGCGCATCCAAGCTGCCTTCGAAACCATCACCGTTGCTATGTTGCTCGTGTGTGGAAAGAGATGGACTATGGAGTAGATGTGTGTGGAGTGAGAAAAGGCGCACATATCGAGCATTTGTAATGTGTTTAAAAAAACTTTATGAGTTACAGTAGACACTAAAACAAGATTCATACTCCTACGTCAATTGCACTGTAAGTTATACATTTTTGTAACCCCGACAATTATTTAGAATAAATCTGTATATTCAATTGTCTTATGGGTGTGGTATTTGTTACACCCTCCCAAATGACAGCGCTCATTTCAATTTATTATAGTATTAAATCACGGTGGCAACGGACTCAGCTGTTTGTTGGTTAGTGTAGAAATGGGAGCATTCGCTCTAGAGCTGTGAAATTTAGTAGGTCTTCTTCCTATCGTTGTCTTAGCTGTCATATCTACATAATCAGAATAAAAGGCTCTAATCGAGAGCACACACGAAGGCGCATGTGTCTCATACTCGCTCGTTAAGCAGTTGCAAATCACATGACTCAGAACAATGATACTGCACAATTTCCACACACCTGCCTTCGTGTACGCTCCCGATTCTAGAATTTAATCGCCAGTATGTAAACATGCAGTGTGGCTGGCAGTGTGTTCAAAATTTGGACGATATGGACTATTAATTTTCAAGAACCCCCGAGCTATGAGAAGCATTACTAACAATTTAAACATCACACATGGATTCCAGCCTTATTTCCCTCCCGAAGAAAACAAGCCATGTTATGCACCCCCCCCCCCCAAAAAATCAGTACAAAAAGCCGAAAACTTGCAATTGATATTACTTATACGCTTACAATACCATCACAGAAATTATCGTTGCGTTTTATGCAACTGGTGAATGTGTGCCGTATTTGTGTTCCGTAAGCTAACGTATAGATATCCTGTGCTCAATTACATCTGAAGTACCTTAGTGTAACATTTCTGTAACGTATTCTTCTATTAAGCATCCTCTTACCTTATTGAGATTGGTGTAGAACTTCATTCCAATAGAACTTCTTCCCAGAATCTACGACTGAAGCACGTATATCGTCCGATGTTACAGATAATTCATGATATATTTTTTCTGTTAAAACACACATACACTTAGCCCACAAATATATTGATTATTTATAAATTATGTTGCTTAGATCTACCCATTCGAGAAATATCTAAATCTTGCAGGTTTTATCAAAGGATTCTCAAAATGTCACATGCAACTCTACCACTAAGCCTAATATAAATTTCATACAAATATATATTTAATATTTTTAAAAAGGTTTGTTTTCCTTTAATTATGATAATCATGTATTTCACGTGATATAGATATCGTAATTTAAAAAAAAAAAGACTAGATGGAATGTTATTTAAATGTTAATCTACAGAACTGGCATATAGAATGTTCTTCATTTATCTGGTTGTTTCAGAAAGAACTTTCAAACCTGTAAATATAATTTTTGTAATCGAAGCCATGTGACTGAGCCTTTAAATGATCATGCGTTGAAGCTTTGAAGAGCTCTGACAGTAAACACCATTATGCATAATTGCAGCAAAAATTTCAATTATTTTTGGATATAAAAATTCATTTTTAATTGTTTTAAAATGTTGACCTAATTTCAGTACCCTTAATACATACTAAAATATGGATACTCTACCGGAAAAATAGAACGCTAGCTTCCAAATGCTGTAATACAAAGAATAATTCTGAAAATAAATGTTATGTAAGTCGCATTAATTTTGGGTATTCCATTATTTACAAAACGGTTTCAAACAAACTTTGGATCATAAATATATCACGTGAAATCTTGTTTCAGTCGAATAAGATACTATAAATGCTGTTGAAGTAAGGATAATTTAAGACTTTTCTATCGTACATTCGTCCTGTATTTCAGGACCACTGCATTGAACTTTGGAGTAGGTATGTCTTATTCGTTACATTTTAAAAATTGTCCAATAAGAAAATTATTGCATACACAAATATACCACAGAAAAAATAAAAGGAACAAAAATATTTTCTTTCGCCCACTTCCTTTGCGTAGGAGTAACGTAATGGTCTCATATTACAGGAGCCTTCAAATGTCGGTTCGGAAAATTTACATTGACAATTTTTTCGTTCTTTTTCCGATGTCTTCTAAAATGTTAAGAAAACGAGCGTTGGGTATGTAAAAGCTGTATGGACCGTGTTTACTTGAACATTACTCCATTAATTTTCTGTCCGGTTACCTGACATTTGCAAAACTACTTCCCCTCAAACAAAAATGGAAAGAAAAACGAGCCATCTGAATATTAAAACGATTAAGAAAATATAACTGTACCTATATCATTTTAAACTTTTTAATGTACTTCTTTGATATACATTTAAAAACTTAGAAATGTAGTTAACTATTTAAAATCAATACAAATAATAGCATCCAAAATCTGAGACGTTTTAAAACATTATTATATCCCACTCTTCATTTTGACCCACTAGCTCAATTTTGAAATTTCGAATTACACTCCTCCATTATGACAAAATTTATAAATGAGTTTTTCTCACTCCTTCGGTTCCTATTAACACTTGCGAATCAAATTATTGCATTGATATTATAGACGAGAATACAACTAAGTAGACAATATGATATTTAGGATAATTATTATGTTTGGACGCTCATTTATTGTAAAATGGTGCATACTCCAAGAGAAATCGTGAAAATTCCTCCACCTGAGCTAATTCAAGAAATACAGAATCAGAAAACATCTCCCCCTTCGCAAAGAAAACTTCGAGGAGTATTACATATCGGAAAATTGAACAACGTTTGAACATTTTATATTATACATTTAATTAAATATAACAAAAGTTACAAAAAATTGGGGTTTTCTATAAAAAAAAAACGTCTAAATTGTTAGACCCATTGTGCTGAGAATAGCGATAAAAGTATCAGAAACCAGAGTTCTTTGAATAAATTAATGAAATGCAAAAACAAACGAGTAATATTTTAAATTTAAGTATCATAATTCAGGGACATGTTTTAAGTTTCTAAATGAAGGCAGAGTCGGATGAGGGAGTGGAACCTCAAATTAATGATACTGATTTTTTAAGTTTCTTTCAGTTCATTGTTTGGTGTGTCTTTTTTAAATTAAATTTAAATATTAGTTTAGAGTGGAAAAGGTTCATATGAAAGATACAACAAATTTTAACTGCTATTTTATGGCTCAAGATTTGCCAGGAAACCGGACCTTTTAAAGCTTTGAAAGTAAACTAAGGGTAAAATACTAAGGGAAAGGGCTTCGCATTCAGGAGATTCCAGGTTCGATTCTCGTTGACCACCATTCTGATCTTTGTTTTTCCGTGGTTCTCCCTGGTTGTTAAATAATGTTGAGATAGTTTCTCATCTACCGTGATTTCCTTTCCATAATTTCCCTTTCTTTCCTATTTTTCAAGTGTACTTCTAGGTTTGCTGGTGTATTGCGGTACCGGAAGGATGGCGCGAATGCTTGCTCAAAGCAAAGAGTGCTTCCCGGCTATTTGGTCGCCCTTTCCACACAGCTCCAGCAGTGCGATGTTTCTCCAAGTCTGGAGCTGTTAGGAAATTTCGCGCGTCTTTATCACTTCAACTGTCCTTCTGGAGGTCGCAGTGTTCTACTGTATAACCCACACCTATATGGGAATAACTCTGACTAAACTGGTGAAAGGTACACGAAGTGTAAGCTTATAACTGAAACGCCGAGCTGAAGAAACAATCAAAATGGATAACTGTGCCTCAAACAGTGATGAATGCGAAGTATACAAAGCTGTCCCAGATATAATAGTATTTTAGAATCACGAGAAATGAAATTATGAATTCAACGAGAGGCTCTAATTGTTTAACCATTTGGGTATCTGAGAGAACAATAACATTTAGAACAGATTATTATACGGAATATAACATTATCGTGAAAGCAACAGATTCAAACTGACGTATTTTCACTAGGTAGTGGCTTATAGTGTCATTGCTTGCATGAAAAAAGAATGCACTGTTTTCTATAGCATTTATAACACCCTCGTAAAAGTATTCCATCCAAAAAGTCAATATCGAAATTTAACTGGAAATAAGCACATGGAATTAAAAATAAAATGCAGAAAGATGCCTGTATTTCGATTGTGTGTGCGCGCAAGATTGATGCTTAACTTAGCATAACTATCAAACTACCAGCATCCTTACATTATGCGAAAGGATATTTTCTAAAAGTTACCCCACCAAAACCTTTACATAGTACAACTCTATTATTTTCTAGTAAATACATTAAAATGGAAAGTGTTTTAGGTATTCATGTGACAAATAAAATATATTATCTTGAATGTTCTATGAATAGTCTAGGAGATCCTCCTTGTTCTCATTTTATGTTAAGTTTACATACATAAGAAAGTCGTAAGAGGTAGATTTACCGGCCGGGAGGTACATCGAAGCGCTAAATATGTCACACCTTCCACCCTCCAGTACTACACCCAGCTCGTGACAACCTTATGAGTAGAGATAAGGGACACAGTGGTCGGGTAAGTAGGCCTTGGTTGGATATGCCATTTTACCATGAACAGTTTAGTGTTTTCTTCCCTTTTTTTAATATATGTAAGATAGACAAAGCCTTAATACGAAAATAAGAAGTCAGGTCAATATGCAGCTTGTGTTAATTATAAATGAGTGTAGCATTAGCCGTTTTTTCAATATATTTCTTGTTGTATGCTGGGGAAACTTAGTTTATCTTGATTAAGCCTTAATTAATAACGCTATGATTTCAAATAAAAATTTAGTTATTTCTATCCCAGGCAAGACAAAATTTTCAGTTTACGTCCATTAATTGTTCTCGTATTGGTCGCATGCTTAAGTTAGAGACACCATTAGTTCTGAAAACCACGGAATTAAAGCCGGATTCGAATAAAAAACCTTCGGTTTTTCATTAAGCTACCGCGCTGAGAAATCAAATTCGCTGATATTAAAATATCCCGGCTGCTGAATATCGTGTTTTAAATTCAGGTGCTTTTTTAACCCTTAGTTAACCACACGACAGAATTAATTTAAATTTATTAAATTACGCATGTGTAGGCTAAAGTTAAGAAACTTCTATGGAGTTGGTGCAGTTTCTTAAGCTGATTTTATGACAAAAATCAACTTTCAAAAAAAAAAAAAAAAAAAAAAAAAAAAAAAAAAAGCAATCAAGTCATGCTTCCCACCAGAATAATGAGGTATTCTCCTCGCTGTGACCTAGCTAGCCTGGATTACGATCATGTTTCGGGAGAAGCAAATTTTGCACAACAACCGAAGGAGTTAAGAGAATTAGAATTCAACATTAATATCCGTCATAATTCATAACCTGTTTAGCAAAGATCGATCCTAGCCGGCGAGGCCATCCGATACATCGAAAACAAAGGCTAGGGTTGAGGGATGGGCTAAACAACTGTCAATCCGCATGCATCCATTTCCTTTCCCTATGGATTTATATTCCTTCCCGTCATAACAAAGTCTCACTTTCTCTAGCGCAGGGGCGAATAACCACCCTTCCCCTCGGGACGCAAGATGAATGTTTAATGTAACAGAAAAACGTGAACATCGGACAGCCGACAGGTGAGCGACTTGTAAAAACACAAAAACGAGGGAAATGCTCTGTGGCCTCGTACTTTTTAAGAGAGAGAAATGAGAAAAAGTGAATTTATGCCCCGAAAGAACGTTAACCTGAAAGTGTTTACCCTCTAATATACCGTTTTCTCAGCTGGCGTCCCTCTTTCTAACCCCAGCTATTTTCATATTCCTACAGTTAATACAAAGTTTTTTTTCTGAAATAATAATAATAATAATAATAATAATAATAATAATAATAATAATAATAATAATAATAATAATAATAATAATAATAATAATAATAATAATAATAATAATAATAATAATAATAATAATAATAATAATAATAATAATAATAATAATAATAATAATAATAATAATAATAATAATAATAATAATAATAATAATAATAATAATAATAATAATAATAATAATAATAATAATAATAATAATAATAATAATAATAATAATAATAATAATAATAATAAAAAGAACTTTTAACATACTATAGAATATTTGGCTGAAACAAGAGCATGAATTGAAATATACCAGGGTCTATGTATATTGGGCGGCACACAGAGACAGCTTCCCACCTACTGATAGGTTCGTTCTGGAGCAAATGACAATCGTGAATACTGTCAGTTGTTATAGAAAGAAACATGCTGCTTCTTCAGAAAAAAATTGCGTTGTGCGTTTTTTGTTAAGTTACTACTTATAGCCTGCTATTCTATATGATGCACATGTGAGACACTGCTCCGCAAATCAAAATTTCATCTTAAGTATCCAGAAGTTACAGGAAAACAATTCAATAAAGTCAATGGCAAAGTTAACTTTAGAACAAACAAAAGCAAGAACGAACTTTCGGGCTGGCCCCGTAGCTCAGTCGGTAGAGCACCTGCCTGCTGTACAAGGGGTCCCGGACTCGATTCCCCGCTGGAGGTAGGGATTTTGTCTCCAACCAAGATGATTCCGCATCTTTCCCAGAGTCTGGAAGTATGAATGAGAGTGTGAATGTGTGCGTGATCTAATGATTAAACTACAAAGTACAAGCAACCTAACCCAGTTAACACCATCGATATTGTCACCCAATTGTCGGGAAGCACCGCAAACAACCGCTGAGACGGGACCGGAGGCCACGCCACACCCACTCATTTGTCTCCTGTCACTAACTGAAGGGATGGTTAGGGGAGGGATGTCGGGCCCCTGAGCCGTCTCTTTACCCTTCTACTAGGGTCTGGAAATTACGGGACATTCAATTTAATCGAGAACCTTCTAGATGGGCAAGCGGACCCTATATAAGCGACACGTCGTGCAAGGGGCAGTCAGTCAGTCAGTCAGTTGGCTAGTGAGTGTGAGCGAGGAGACAGTCGCAGTTCTTGGTGTAAGAGTTAGGCAGTGACGTGTAAATGAACGAAAGGGTTGTGCAACGGAAGACTGTACGTAACTGGTATGTGCATCGGAGTTTATGTAATCGCGAGTACAAGTGAAATTGTAACGGACGAACTGGTGAATTGTAATTGTGTGCAGTACGTAATTTTGTGTAATTGGCAAGTATTTAACTGTAAGTCGGTGGAAATAAAGAACAGTTTTGAGTGGTGAAATTGGACTTTTTATTTCACGAACCCACAAAGTCACACTGGCGTCAGAAGTGGGATATAACACAAAGTCACACTGGTGTCAGGAAGCGGGAAAACAACATCACCGAACATTACAACAATGGAGGCAGCATTAGAAAAGATTTTAGCGGAATTGAAACAAATGAAGACGGCCAAGGACAACATCACCGGGAAGATGGAAGAAATGAAGGCCGAACTAATCTCGGAAATGAAGACGGCAAATGAAAACCTCGTTGCAAAAATAGAAGCGGCAAACAACAACCTCATCGCCAAGTTGAAACAAACGAAGACGGCCAACGACAACATCACCGAGAAGATGGAAGAGATGAAGGCCGAGTTAACCACAGAAATGAGAGCAGCGAACGGCAGTCTGGCCACGGAAATGAAGGCGGCGAACGAGGCTCTCGCCGCAAAGTTTGAGGAACGGTTGGCCGGCGAGAGGGATGACGTCACGAACCTGGGCAAGCGGAAGGGTCAAGTAGACGACCGCCTTAATGATTTAGAGGGAAAGGCCGACAACATCGCAAAACCCCTCACCCGCCTGACGGAGGAAAACCGGCCTTATGTGTGGACGGAGGACGCCGAAGACGCTTTCCAGCACCCGAAGGAGACCCTGTGCAGTGCTCCAATTTTGGGTTTCCCACAACCGGGTGGCGCCTTCATTGTGGACACCGACGCTAGCGACCATTACATTGGAGGTGTCCTACCGCAGATCCAGGACGGCCATGAGCCCACAAGAGTGGAAGAGAAGGAGCGTGCCGCAGCAGTCCGAGTAGTTGTGGCAGTGCCTGCTGAAGGCTGGGATAGCGCAGGCCTGAGGAGGGAGCAGCTGGCGGACGCAGACTTGGGGCCACTCTTGAGGGAAGTGGACGCAGGGACGAGACCAACCTGGGAGGACATCGCACCGAGGAGCGCCACCTACAAGTCGCACTGGGCCCAATGGAACTCGTTGAAGACCAGAGAGGGCGTGCTGTTCCGGGTATGGGAGTCACCCGATGGGAAGGCGCAGAGAGAACAGTTGGTACTTCCCCGGAGCAAGGTCCCGGAAGTCTTGGAGGAAGTGCACGCCGGTACTTCAGGAGGACACCTGGGAGCGAACCGAATGATTCACAAACTACGGCAGCGCTACTTCTGGCTCAGACTCCGGGCAGATGCTGGTGGTACACCTGGACCGCCTCGCACGCTACGATGGGGCTGTTCGGGGCGAACAGCTTTGAGGAGGGAGCAGTGTCACCCAATTGTCGGGAAGCACCGCAAACAACCGCTGAGACGGGACCGGAGGCCACGCCACACCCACTCATTTGTCTCCTGTCACTAACTGAAGGGATGGTTAGGGGAGGGATGTCGGGCCCCTGAGCCGTCTCTTTACCCTTCTACTAGGGTCTGGAAATTACGGGACATTCAATTTAATCGAGAACCTTCTAGATGGGCAAGCGGACCCTATATAAGCGACACGTCGTGCAAGGGGCAGTCAGTCAGTCAGTCAGTTGGCTAGTGAGTGTGAGCGAGGAGACAGTCGCAGTTCTTGGTGTAAGAGTTAGGCAGTGACGTGTAAATGAACGAAAGGGTTGTGCAACGGAAGACTGTACGTAACTGGTATGTGCATCGGAGTTTATGTAATCGCGAGTACAAGTGAAATTGTAACGGACGAACTGGTGAATTGTAATTGTGTGCAGTACGTAATTTTGTGTAATTGGCAAGTATTTAACTGTAAGTCGGTGGAAATAAAGAACAGTTTTGAGTGGTGAAATTGGACTTTTTATTTCACGAACCCACAAAGTCACAATATGTTCCAAAGGAGAACGGCTGCCGACATAACCACTGCAGTTAAAGGCGAGGTATGAATGGAAAGAAAAGGGGGGGGGGATCCTTCGACAACCCTCTGTGTTAACTGTAAAAAATTAGAAGTAGTGGCCAGGTTGACAACTCGCCTCTTATATACAATCAAGTTAACCATTTTCAACGCATATTTCAGGTAAGCCAGGCAAAAAAATGTATATTTATATGACTTTTGTATGAATGTCAGTCACACTGACATATTTCGGATGTGAATGAGGCAATTATCGCCCAAACCAAGACACTGTGCAGTCGATCTAATCTAACTCTTACATTCTTTGTATAAAAATAATGATGCACTATTAAATTAAATTTCTCCCCTATTAACGGAGTAAAATATTTTTAAAAATAACCACAATTGAGTAAAGTCGTTTTTCATTACTGTCAGCCATTTTAATCATATTCCCTTATAACGAAACAACAATGTAAACAAAAATTATTTTGAAACGCATGTTTATAAAGGCATGAATAAACACATTTTCAATGTTGAAGCGTTTAAGATGAAGACAGACGATGATCCATTACTATTGGAGCACGCTCTAGAAACAAATAAAGATTGTTGTTACACAGATAAAAGCATGTGCATCAGAACACACTTAGGAATATCATTTTGCGCAAACGAATCTTTTGTCTTTTGTGCATGAATACGTATGTAATTAGAATTATTATGTACCTCCAGAGAAATGTACGTATATATCAGACTTCTTCCTGACAAAAATTTAATTTTAGCAATGTGACACAAATATTTGTATAAAATTTCCTTCAATTTTCCCTTTAAACAGAAATTTTTTCTTTATTTGTTATATCCAAAACGGTTTTAACGGTTTTATTAACATATCGTGTTGACATATAAATTGTAATTATATAGGCATATAAGTGTATGTATGTGTATGATGTATATGTAAAAATAAGAATAAAATTTTATGTTCAAGTTGTGAAATCCTGCATTTCCAGAGTTCATGTCTTTCATCGTCAGTAGGCTACATACTATAACAGCAGTATGATGACAACGTGTTTAAACAATGAGTATGCTGATCGGAGCTCGTACATCGTCTAAAAGATGCTTGGATAACAAAATAAGCAATAGTGACCCCAAAACAAGTGAAGACCCAGCTGTAAATCCCAGAGAAATTAGTGCAAGCTATAGGAATTGCGCAACCTATTGTATGTTGGATGCTTTCGAGACAACTTTTGGGTCCATTTCACCAGTACAAAGTACAAGACCATCATTGCCCTCGACAGCTCTGCCAGTGGTTACTGGAGTGTCGTACTAATGATTCAATATTGCCTTTGGGGCAAATCATCGTGTATAATTTGATAATTTTGGCGCAACGATTTCACGAGCAGTAGGTACACCATTATCTGGCGGGAAATCAGTAAATCTATCTCCGCTGTTGAATGGGCAACTTTACTTCCATTTTTGGAAAAAGAACCGCGTGATCTGTTATACCACGATGGTGTCACTGCTTATAGGTATTACAGCCGCAACGTGAGGAGTATCCTTGTGCTACATACCAAGATCAATGTATGCCTCTATTATACCTCTGCACTACAGAAAGGAATTAAACATGGGTGAAATCGAACATAGATATGTTTTCAAGATGAAGAATATTGTGCAAATTGTGCAAATGGGTGAATGCTGCACGAAAGTAACTCACTTTTTTCATTTTCAGTTCACATGCCCTGTACTAAAGTTTGAATACCGAAAATTATTTTAAATTTCCTGAATATGTTAACCATTTTGTTTGACAGCTCAGTAATAGTCAAATTTCTACTTATACATTTTTCATCCTATTTTAACACCACAATACACCAAATCTCGGTCAGGGTGAGTTACCTGGATAAAGGTTTTTCCTGGGGTTTTCCCTTATCCCTTATCCTGAAGCTCTGTGGACCCTGGACTTACTTGAGCATTATTTCACCCATTTCATTCATCGTCCGGTATGACTTAACGTAGGAGGACGTAAACTAAAAACCACCCACAAAGTAGATAATTAAACTCACCCTGTATTAATATCACAAATAAAATCTTTATCTTGAATTGCCTGTGAATAGCCTAAAAATCCCTAAGATTGTGATTAAATGAGTTTGTTAACGACGCTAACAATTGCATTATCATGTAAGCTCAGCCGGTGTGCCCAACTTCCGTCTCAAAGTTATTTTACTGTCGCTTTTATGGACACTTAAAAACCATATCTGGATCGGGTTTGAACCCGCAACCTTAGGCCAGCACCTAACCAACTAAGCCACGCAGACCACAATTGATGCTTATCACATCTTGGTTTAAGTTAATGATTTGAGATGCATAACTGGAAAAAATAAGAGATATACAAAAACCTAATTAAGAAAAATGTTGACTCGATTACAGTATACAATTGTATCATATGCCTTCTTTCTTTCCGTAGCTTATATGTTTTCAAAAAGTTTCTTTTGTGTGATTACATTTTCCCAAGTAAGTCTGTGTCACCTCACAGAAAATCACTAGCAATGTTTCATTCTTGCTGTTCTTTCTTTCTTTCTTTTTCTTTCTTTGCTTTGCTAGGGATCATTCTTGATTTATTTCTCAGAGATTCCGCTAAAATTTTGAAGGCTGTTTCTGCATGTTTGTACAATTTTGTTTACTTTGAAATAATTTACTGGCGAAAACGTATGATGAATAGCGTGAACAGAAGAATCACATTTATCATATTAAATAACATCAGCGTACAAGAAAGTGTTTCATTGCAAATCAGATTTCTTCTTCTTCTGGATAAATGATCAATAGTTTATTCATTACACCTCAGCAAACAGAATGTTTCCACAACTTATGTACTTTGAAAACTAATTTTAAATATTATATTATTTAATTTTAATTATTATTTTTACGTATGTCAATCATGGGGTTACCTTCACTGGTATCCCTGTACATTACACGGCTCAAAGAGCAAAAACTTAACAGATTGTGTTAATCAAGATCAATATTTGCATAGAAATGGCACGATATTAGCTACTAGATACTTAGACATGCAAGATGCGGAAACAAACAAAATCGATTTTTAACTAGTAATGCGCTCAAGTAAGGAGGGAGGAGGGGAGGGATCGCACATTTGTATTGTTGATGTAGATGGTGTATCAAAACAAACTTCAGCCTGTAACGGACTTTCATGATATCAAATACTCATAAGGGTTTAATCCATCAATATAATATTTACTTCATTAGCTCATCGACTGGGATAATCTTGAGAGTGAACATGCCTACGTAAAGCGTGCGTAGAAACGCGATATATGCTGGGCAGGGAACCGAAGCCAGAGCTCCACCAGAGCGTACACAAGCCATTACAAGGGAGCGGATAGGTTTCCTTGGCAGGAAATTGACACGCTTCCGTTCTGGGAAATTCTTAAAAGAAGGAATCATAGAGAGAACCTGCGTCATTCTTTGCAACATAGGAAAGTACTCCACTCTTCTACAGAACTTCATTTCCGCCAATGTTCCCTCTTGAGCGTTTTGTGCTATAGGCACAGTTTCTGGGTAATGTTCCATGTGGCAGTAACAGCAAATCTCGTATTTATATGTATCGGTTTGCAGACTACCAGCGAAGTTGGAGTAATTTTATATCTTCGCCCTCCCTCCCACGTGTTTGCAATAGCATCGTTCTAGCTTAAGATACATTATAAAAATATCTCATTGGATCGGATTGTTCCGAGGGGATTCGGCACGTCGATGAGACTGGTCCTTTGTACATTTGCCCCAAGTGAGGTACCCCAATGAGTTAGGATGAGGTCAGGGGAGAAGGAGGACAGCCGGTACCACGGGTTCACTACAGTACAGAGGGCGGGGTCCCTACACTTTACTAGATAGAAACTCCCAGGCGGTCCAGTATAATTGTCATCCCACCTAACGTGGTCCCGAAACTGTCACGAGGCCGGTTTGGAGACCGGAGGCCGCCCCCCCCCCCCACCCAGAGCAAGGAAGACTCCAGGCAGGCTTGCACAACTGGCATCCCGCCAGACGCATTCCTGAATCGGCCCACTAGGCCGGCTCGCCGCCGGAGCAGAAAGTGTTCACTCAGAGCATATCATCCTGCCATGCAGCGCCAACACTTCTACCCTGAAAGAGACCATCACCTGAGAGATGATACAAAGTGATAATGGAGGTGAAATAGAGGGACAGAAAATTCGGGGGATGTAATTAACGTACACAGCATTCGCCTAGCGACCCGGGAAACCCCCCGTAAAACCCATGTGCCAGGAAGGTCGGTCACGGGAATCGAACTCGGACCTCCCGAATGCGGGCCATGCCTTAGCCATCCCGCTCGGTAAAATATATCTGAAAATACAAATAAAAAATCGGACGTGTTGTTCTCACATGACTTTCTCTACTCTTGTACAAACTATTCCTACAAACGATTATTCCTCTGTTTCATGTTAATCCAGATTAATATTGGCAGGAAATTACACATTGCTATTTTTCTTATAACTGCAAGGGGGATCTGGAAATATAGTACACTACACAGTCATATCCTCCTGCGCCGTGGCATAGTGGGCTAAGGCATCATGCCTTGGCTCCCTGTCACGGAATGCGGCCCGGGTTCGTTCCCACCCCTGGGGGTGCGGATTTTAAATCCCGGGTGCCTACTCAGCATCGTGAGGAAGTTGAGGAGCTTACATTGCGTAAGCGGCCCTGGTCAAGAAAACCAACTTTCCGGCTGGGGCTGGCGAGTTGCTGACCACATCTCCTTCTCATATCCGTTGGATGATCCCTCATTTCTACCTTGCATATGTGGGCGTGAGGCCGGCAGTCGGGCCGGCAGGCCTTGGCCCTATATGGACTGCGGCGCCATGTTAATAATAGATACTCATATCTATTAAGAGACAGTCACTGTATTTTAAAATTCTGTTCTCTTTGCATAGTTAAGGGATAGACAAATGAATAACCACTAACGACCTTCCATAAAAGTATAAGTACTAGAAAATTATACAATTACAGTAATATTTTCACAGTGGTTCATTCAAAAGAAAAAGGATAAATCGCATGTTATAACCAGATCTACATTTCAGTGTAATAAATTTTCTCTATCTTTTAGGATTACCAATTACGCAAGTGGTTCAGAGTGGTGAGAACTGCTGGGAACATTCCCAGATAATTATATATATACATTTTATTTGTCATGTAAATATATTAAATTTATGGTATTTTAATGAAAATCGTCAGAACCGTTGTTTAGAAAGATGTTTCGGAAAATGTTCCATTTAAAGGATAATCTGGGGTGGGGGATTTTCCTGAAAACCTTGTCGCATACTTGTAAGATACCCAACTTAAATACCAAGTTTGGTAATCAGCCGACGTATCATTTTTTTAATTATTCTACTCACAGGCACAGATACTCACCAATGGGTTTTTATAACCCCACCCCCCCAAAAAAGTTATTGTCCAGTGGAATCTCAATATTAAACTTTTGGGTGGATTGCAATAACTTCTCTATCTATTATGTACGTGGTAGAGAAAATAAAAATAATAAACACTACGAAAATGATCCATTCACAGAATTTTTGACTATGCTTTAATGAGAGGCACCACATTTCCTACACTATACTGTAGGTTTATAAATGTTTGCGACTCTATTTTCACATTCCAAACATTTAAATGGGAATGTTGTATTCGTTTGAGGGCTTTGGTATTAGAGACCCAACATTTCCCACAACAGAAGAGAAAGACTGGTCTTAAAGGATCATCCCTTTTTAAAATTTTCGTTGGCGTTCTGGTAAATGTTTCAAAATGAAGTTCCCAACTTCGCAGATTATTCCATCTCTGCTTAATACACATGTTTATAGCTTTGTTTAAACTCAACCTGCTGTTAGAATATCTTACAACCTACAAGGTGATGTACTTACATACTCATTTGTGAGCAGAAAATCCTGCTAGTTATATGAATGTTTTTGTTCAATTTTTCCGGTAAATTAGATGCTACACTAAAGGTTTCTGAACTAGCAACATTTCAAAATCGTTTTTGGAAGCCCAATATTTAAAAATACTAAAATATCGGTTAATTCACTATTGATAAGCTTCAAAGGGATGCGTACATGTACTTTGTAAAGTACCTATAGCTTTTGGGTTAGAAAGTACGAAAATGCTGAACAGTTTAAGGTATAAAAAGAAGGGGAAATATGTAACATTTTGCTGTAAATTAACATCTACGTTGATATAAAACCTAAACTAACTTCCTTTACGAATTTTTGCACATATAATATTGTTTTATAATCTATATAGCTTAGGGATAGTTTACGGCACTAACATTAAAAAGAAATCAATTTGTTGCATACATATCCAAAAAAATGAAGAAGAAACTTAATACCATTTGATTAACGCTTTTCGCTGATGTTTTGCCTTATGGCATGTGCCATATTTAATATGGTCTGAAATACTAACCTACCTTTATTACTTAATTAAATTAAATACAGATATTGGACAACACCGTTAAACTGCTTAGAACAAAAATGGCTCCAACAGGGACCCCATATATCACTTTTAGTTACTTAATTTTTGTTTTCCTATAGGTTTAATGTCATTCAAACAGGTAGTTTAAGTCAGGTGGTGAATAAAGGCTCGAAGTTGAGTTCTGAAATGAGCCTGGGTCCATCGATCTCGGATAAACAGTTATATTTGCGGCTATTTTCTACCCATAATCGTTTACTTTATATAGTTATCACTAACAATTTCTTCTTCATCAAGAGCAACTGATATCGTCAAGGACTCGTGAACGGCGTACGGTTCAAATCCTACCATGACAGTCTACACTTGACAAGTTATTTCATTTCATGTTGTCATCTGCTTCCACCGCCCTAGTACTCGTATACTACAGGAATGGTCATTAAACATTGACAAAACATGAGTTCATTCAACAAATGAATTTTGCAGTTTACTCTAATTAAATAAAAACATCCATATACAGGAGTTGTATTTAAAAGGATTAATTCTGAAATGATTAATTCCTCAATATAAATTTTACATTAAGAGTACAATGATAAAAATCCTGGTATTTAAGTACATACAATAGTAAGTCGCCACAAATGTGTATTTCGAATATGAGAACTCTATGTGGTTTAACGGAAAATATGAGTCAACTGGGGAGTTAAGTGTCGCCTCGGCATGTTAGCCATGGTAGCTCAACGGTTTCGAGCGACTGGACGGAAACCACGAGATCCGTGGTTCAAATCCCGGCCGAGGCATGAATTTTTCAGTTAACTCTAATTAATTATAAACATGAGTGTTACATTCATGTGACATTTCCTATCTATCGTTTATTAGTGCATATACAAACTATTCTTACAAAATCTTATTTTTTCTATTTCAACTGAGATACGCTTTCGTTATGGATACAAATGGAATAGCGACAGTCAAATGTTTAACAATGGACGCTATACCTGACCCCAAAATTCCATGCTCTTTCCACGGAATCCTAAGCAACAAACAAATACCGAAGGTACTGAAAGAAAGTCATTTGAATTAAACTGTGTTTTAAAGAGACAAACATTTCCAGTTAAACAACGTTTTTAAATAAAATGCTACATTACTTAACAAACTATTACGAGAAACTGCAAGATATACATTTTGCTACATATCCAGCTTGAAAATGCGTATTTTAATCATAATCGTTTAAGCCATTTTTGACAAAATATATGTTCCATGCAAAAGGCAATTTGGAACGTGGAATTTTTTTGGAAATCTACGTGTCGCAAGTTTGGAAAATGTGGAACTTTAAATACCAAGTGCTGTATTTATGCAACTTTTCATTTTTTAGTTGCGTATACAATTAAATTCTTCCCAGTCATAAACCCAATAATCTACCTAAAATTTATATTATTTTCACAATTAAATGTAAACAAATAAAATACAGAGTTAAAAGTTATTCAATTTGATATTTATATTTCTTATATTTCCGTAAACAATAAAAACCTATTAAATTTACACTGTTTACGCGCGCAGTCCTTTTTCTACCAAAAAGTTTATCCAGGGGGCCTCAAAAACTAAAATCCCAGTGAAATCTCAGTATCGATTATTTTTAGGTGGAATGCAATACCTTCTCTGTCTAGTATGCACGAGGAAGAGAATGTAAAAGTAATCCCACGAAAGCTGATGCTTCTATCTATGCATGCCAATGAAAATGAACGTTTGTCAAAAAAAAAAATGGTTTACCTTATACAAAATTGCACGACATTCCTTTCATACGAAAAAAAAAATCGTATGCTGTTTCCCATTAATGCAAGATATGCAATTTATTTGTCATGTAGATAGTTTAATGATATGGTATCTTAATCATTCGAGCCATTTTCAGATACTATCGAAAAAGTTACCCTGTAAAGGAAGTTTGAAATGGAACGATCTTCAAAATCTTCATGTCGCACGTTTGGAAGATATGAACTTATATCAACATCACTATTTGCCCGAGTTTTCTTTTTTGAATTGTATATTTTCAGACACATGCTCGCCTGAACCTTTTTTAAAAATACCTTTTGTATTTCTGTGCTCAAAACAAAAATTTCGGTGGTGTCTGGATATCGAATTTCTGGGAGTAATGCTATAGGTAGGTCGCAGAGAAAGTAAAAAAGATACCTTGTCAAAGCAACTGGTCTCACTAAGGTTCGAACTTGAGCTCTCTGATTCACGAACCAGACAACTTCAACCCAGACTTCACAAAACTGGGAACAAAAATAGGGATATGAGGGATCTTTATAGAGAGGTAACGTGGCTTCATTAAAGCAAACCCAGAACAAAAAGATAATCATTGGAATGGTACTCGAAAAAAAAAAAAAAAAACTCGCGCAAGAAAAAATTGATAAGCTAGCATTGTCTAAAAACGTTGTTCTGGAGTACACACAAGAACTTTCTGGAAACAAAACCCAACCACCACTCTTATAGACAGTGTAAATGGAAGCAAAATATGGTTACTGGGCCCCATCTTCGCACCAGTGTACCTACATAAGGAGTAACGCTCAAAACATATGACTTGTACATCATTATCAGCATCTCTAAGTAGCCCGCCTGGGTAGCGTGGTGGTAGCGTGTCCGCCTCACGTTCAAGAGGTCCCGAGTTCGAATCTCGGTCAGGATGAGTTACCTCGATAAGGTTTTTCCGGGGTTTTCCCTTATCCTGAAAGACGAATGTCGGGTAACTAAAGCTCTATGGACCCTGGGCTCAGTTGAGCATTATTTCACCCATTCCACTCACCGTCCGATATGACTTAACGATGGAGGACGAAAATTAAAACAAAATCTCTAAGTAAAATCATTAACTTAAACCAAGACGTGACCTTCATAAGCATCTCCATCGTAGAAGCTGATTCCCAATAATTTCCAGGAAATTTTAAGGTCTATTTGTACTGTAACTGCATGTTTCAGACGTAAAATACGCTATTGTTTGGAGTTTGGGGAGTCCAAACCAGATGGCTATAACAGCAGCATACGTGCGTTTTATTACACTTCTATTCTAAGACAGTTTATAACAACAACGCGATAACTCTTCCAAATATATAGGTGTTTTTATTCATTCAATCTGTTTAAAAGATATGCTAAAACATTTTCTCTTTAGTCTGTTAATGGAATTAACCAATTAAATTATCAAGATTAATATATATTACCATAACTTATGAATATACTGAGGTGCGGATTCGATCCTAGGCGACCGCAAAGTGAGATTTGTGATGGACAACACGGCGCTGGGGCGGGTTTTCTCCGGGACCTCCGGTTTCGCCCGCCATCTCATTCCACCGGTGCTCCATCTTCATCTCATGTACCATCAGTGTCACCGCCTGCGGTGCCGTATGTAGTAAAAGCGGGCGTTAAATGTCACACATTTCATTTCATTTTTATGGATATACTGAATTTTAAATGGGCAATTGTGTACTCATTATTATGCCCCAAAAACAACGGCGTTGCAGACTCGAGTGGTCTAAGCCCTTGGTTTTCTGAACAGTATACGATACGTACAATGGTATACCAGTTTTTAATTAAATAAATAATTTAAATAAAATCAGTAAATTCAAATGCTAAGATTCTGTTTATTTTACCTTTTGAAACTCTGCAGATTTTCCCCTGAATCTATAATCTCTCAATGTTATAGATATTTATTCAAACAAAAGCTATACTGTTATAAAACTGAACAATTTGATAATCTTTTGTTTAAGCATAAAAACACATTTAAAACAAAAGAGCGCCTTAACTTTATTATCTGTAAGAAACGATCTTCGACTATTTGTGCATTGTAGTAGGCTTAGAAAACTGGCTACCGCTTCCAATGCGCTCGCCTCGGTAACGTAGATGGTAGCATGTCTGCCTCACGTTCAAGAGGTCCCGAGCTCGAATCTCGGTCAGGGTGAGTTACCTGGATAAGGTATTTTCCGGGGTTTTCCCTTATCCTGATAGACGAATGTCGGGTAGCTCTAAGCTCCTTGGACCCTGGACACATTTGAGCATCATTTCACCTCTTTCATTCACCGTCCGATATGACAACGTTGGAGGACGTAAAATTACAAAAAAAAAAAAAAAAAAAAAAACGCTTCCAATGCACGTCTGAACGAAGTATAGCTATAATTAGTTCCATGAACCAAAGGAATCACTCTTGAATCAACGTAACATGTAGTAAATGTTCTTATTATTGTCGAAAACATCCTGATCAACAGAAAATTGTCTGCCCAGCTGTGAATTAAACATGGGTCTATTAAATTTCCAAAAACTTACGTTATGGAGTTTAACCAAACGTGATAAGGAAATGACTTGAACAGAGCATAAAATTTATCCCAAAGAAATCTCTTTCACGAACCGATTAATTGGAAATGTATGTTAAATAACATAAAAATGCCTTTCATTTGTGCCAGCAGAAATGTCAAATTTAGGCATATCACAAAGCTTAAAACTCCAGAAAATGTGTTTTATTTTTGTAATGCTGTTAGTGGTGTCTAATACCCATTCTTACCACATAGATGCTAGCCTACACATTCGAAGGTCCAGACCGATGAGTTTTTAAAGCGACAGTCCCATGTCAAATTTACTGGCATGTAAAAAAAAATCTCTGCGAAACAAAATACCCTTATGTTGATATGAATGTGACAATTGACAGCTTCGTTAACAAACAAAATAATTTTAAACCACAAGCGGTGGGGGCTGACGGTACATGAAACGAAACGATAATTGGGAAAAGAATTTTCAGGCAAGGTGCGTTGTACGTTTAGGGTACTTCCCGGGCATTTGCAAGTATGAAGACTAAGAAAAACGTAGAACCAGCTCAGTCAAGGAGGACGCTCCTGGGGGGATTTGAAATGTGGACTTTCCAGACGCCAGTCTCACATTGCAGCGGGGTCATTTCCCTGACAAGTATTGTAATACTCGTTTCAAAATATGATTACATGATATAAATATGATGACAATGGGTTTGGGTATATTTCCAAAATATGCAATGAAAGTGTTTTCTCCTTATGTTTGTAAGAAAACCTCTTGAAAGAATAAAATTTATAGTTAATTATGTATGCACAAATAAAACCAAACCCCATAGTTCTGAGTGAAATGGCGATTTTTTAAGTAGGAAATTCTGAGCAAAACTCTTCACCCTACCACCTTAACTAAATCAGGATTCAGATCTCAGCACCAAGAGCTGGACTACAAGTACGACACTTCTATAGCACACGGTGAGCATATGTTTTAATAATATTAATTAGGCTGATGACTCATTTCAAGGGTGAAAATTTGCATCAAACGTATGTGCATTTAGAACGTAAGATTTATTTTACAGTTTGGGGATAGGTAATTTTAAAACCGCACTATAGTAAATTATGCCTTCAATTGTTAAACTTAAAAACCAAACTATCCATGTGATTTTCCCTTCTTGAAAATGATGTGCAAATGGAGATAGTATATTAAATTAATGCAATACAAATGAAATAAATTTACCCAAGTACAATGTCTGATATTCACTCATCACAGGTAAAATCGAATGCCAGAAGGAATTATATTTACAAAAATCAATTTTCAAACCCTGCTTCATGCGACAAATAAAAACATTCGTCAGTAAATAAATACTAGCACATTATTTGTTGTTCCAAAAGTGTTGCTAGAAAATGGAAACTTTAAAATTAGGAAACAAAACATTTATACGAAGCTTAATGCACTTATCAACTGGACCAAATTGTAACAAATTAAAAACCGCATTAAGTTAGGACTGTATGTTATAAGAAAACCAAAACAATTATATTTGTGAGCTAGTATATGTGTGAATATGTATAAAAGAACCTCTTAAGTTTCAAAGAACCACTTAAAGATAGATGAGAAATCGCTCGCTGGAGACACA
>CM060950.1:342198229-342361807 GCA_030765055.1 Mantis religiosa | reverse complement strand
AAGTCATTTTACAGACTATTTAGTAGAACACATAATTATGTATTGAATAACATGAAACGCATTCCAAACATTTTATTTTGCACGCAAAAGTTTCACTTCAAAGAACACCAGGACGTATGGGCCAACCCAGTAGTTTTGTAACAGATTATAGTACGGTTTGAGGAGTAATGTACGGAATGAAACAGAGAAATACAGTACATCTTAGATCCATTTCGTACCTTGTAGTATGAGCGACGTGGGGGTCTGTATGCGTTTCCATTAACGTAAAGATATTGCAGCGGGAGAGCTGCCTCGGAAATAGTTCATTTTCTATTTACCTTATGTCATTAAAGTCAAGAATAAAGCAGTTCTGCTGTAAATTCTACATAATGATTTTAGGACGTGGTAAGGATTTTGGTCTTTGAAACATTAAAACAAACTAAATATAAAAATGTAATTATAAAAATCAACAATCAACTTCAACAATCATTCAACTTCTTGAATTTTTTTGCAATTGCATGTTTGAAAACTGCATTAAACTTACTGATTACACAGGAGATACTTCCTTGTACATTAATTAACATATTTTTGCTATTCTCTTAACTTTATTTCTCGCCCCAAAAGACTAAACGGTCCGTTTAAGTCCTGATGTTGAAGCGCATTTTTTATATGTTCCTTTAACTCCAATGGTCATATCGGCGGCCGTTCTCCTTGGAACATATCGCAGGTGTTAACTCGTATTCGTTGTTTTTTTTTTTTATCATTACATCACACACACACACACACACACATACACACTCTCATTCATACTTCCAGACTATGGGGAATATGAGGAATTATTTTGGTCGGAGAAAAATCCCCACCCCACCGCCGGTAAACGAACCCGGGACCCCTGGCACGGCAGGCAGGTGCTCTACCGACTAAGTTATGAGGCCAGCCAAGCGCATTATTCTCCTTATTAAATGGTTATTAAACCATTCGCTAGGTTGCATTCTTCAAGCAATTCAACCCCAATTCATCCACTCAGCAAACGATGCTGCTCAGGACCAAGTCCCAATATATTCTATGCCCTTTGAAATGTATGTTGTTATTTAAAAGTAGGTTATTTCATCTCTTTTTAAAAGCAACATTTCCATTCCATTCTCTGATCATGATTTTGCCCACAAACATTGAGTTAAAACCTAACTGTGAAGGAAAAGCTACCAAATATATGGCCTGCATTTCAAAGTTTTAAAGTTAAGATTATTACTACAAAGTTGCGTATTTTCTGCTAGAGTTAAACTTTCTGTATTTGAACTGTGTCAAGATTTAAAATATGAGTTTGGCAAAATATTGTAATTTAGGAACTTCTGGTTCGACAGGCAACTCTACAGATGATATTTAATTATAAGCCTTAAATATCCCCCCAAAAAATTAAAATTTAAAAGCTTGGCATTTAAAGATGTTAAAATTGGCACAAAATTTTAAGTAGCCCTAAAGTCGATCAGCTAAGACGGTTCATGTTTTACCAGAATGTCCATTTAATGCCTCTCTTTTAATATTAAAAGAAGGACTGGACATTATTTACTATTACATGGCAAACCGTGTAAGCGTATCGGAAAATATGTGGTGCAATCACGTCTTCTGAACAACAACGTGTCATACAATAAGAAATCATGTATAACGTGATTGAATATTGTGACAAGGATAAAGAAAAGGGAATCAAAATCCCTTTGTGTCAAGCGACAAAACAGGTGGCTGCAATGGTAATTCACCTTTGAGTAACCATATAATTGGCTAAACTTCATATCTGACACACACACACTCACACACACACACACACACACACACACACACACACACACACACACATACACACACACAGGTTACTAATATTTCGCTCTTCTAATAAGTAACAAGTGAATGAGGTGGTCAATACGCCTCAACGCTTTGCTAAGTAGTACTTGGGGTCAATTCCAACATCCACCATGTAACAATGGTGGATATTCAAGGTATACACGTAATTAACAAGTACAGAAAAATATACTGAGGGTCATAAGCCACAAAGTGTAACCGAGGGAACTTTTCATAAGTAGAGGAGTGTAGCAGTTGGGGCGAGACGGAAAATTGTAGCCAGATCTTCGGTGTAGGTGAAACTCATGGTCGCTGACTACACCTTATTAACTCGGATTAATTTACACCTACAATGAAATCACTACGTAAGTCTTTCTGAAGCTTTAAAACCGTAAACCACACGGAAAAGGAAGCCAGAGAAATTGACCCCAAGTAATAAACAATGAACAAAAAGTGCATAAAACAGACAGCAAATAAGGCAATTTTTTAGGGATTTTGGAATAAAGGGAGCCGAATTTACTTCATTTCATGATCATGCTTGAATGCTGTAAAATCTTTAAAAGTATATTCTACGGGCAGGCAAAGTTCTTTCCTGCAGGAAATTATGTTTAATATGCTTGTGAAACTTACCATTGAAAAATACACCATGCCTGTAAAACCTCGAGACAATATGCTCCACTCACCTGTAACAAACACAAAATAAGATTCGTATTAGTATATATGTATCTTGAAATATGAATAGAATTCTAAGTTTATTTAATATATTCTTTTGTCCATTCACTTACTTTGAGTTCACATATTACAATCGTAAATGTTTTAAATTATGAAAAATAAGTTTATTTGTTGCAAAAAGTTACATCACATAGCAATTGAAGGAAAATGTTTAATTAATGTCCAACAAAATAGGCCTGCTAGATTTCTAGTTGACTCCAAATAGAGGTTACACACAGGAGATTTGCAAGCTTTGGAGCAGCATGCTTTAATACTATAAGTTAAGTTATGTTCTGAATGGAGAATAAGCGATCAATGAGACCGTGCGTTGGCTCCAAGACACTTGGGGGTAAAATTATTCTGATTGTTCTTAAGAAGCCCGAAGTGTGCATTTCAGTTAAGAAAATAATTATCAAATGCACTCCAAAAGTAACGCATAAAATTTTACTGACGGCTGTAAAGTCTGTCTACTCAACGCAAGTGCACGGCGGCCGCTTTCTTTGAGGAACCCTCATAATCGTTTTACAACATGGACCCTCCTCCTGACGGTCCTCTCTACAAGGTTGCAACATTTTAACATCACCGTCTTGCACCTAATGAAACAGAACAACTGGAAGTTGGAACTTTGGCAACTGAGACTCCACGCGGAGTAGACATGCAACTGTCATTTTCAGAAAATAGGGGTTGCTATTGGTCCCCAACGTCAGTGTTCCATTTCTGAAGTGTGGAGATAGATTTATGACGGTCATTAGTGGGCGGAAAGGTCAGGTTCTTTGAGGTCCCTTTGACTGGGAACTGCACACACGTTGGCTAAACAGACTTTACATGTTGTTTAGCCGTAAAGTGGAAGGGGAGGATGCAAGGGCAGACCTGCTAGCGGCAGGTAAGTACACCAGTAACTCCATTTCTGTGAGGGGAAGAAGTTGTAATAAGCATTAGTTTGGTGTTTTCTATACTGGGCATTATGGAGTTTTCGCAAGAGGAACAGCGTGCAATCATAAAACTTCTTTGTGCAAAAGGTGAAAACTGCATCAATATTCATCGTTAACTTGCCTCGGTGTGTGGGGATAAAGCTCTGCACTAAAGCAATTTGAATATGTGGATTCAAAGTTTCGAACGGCCAGAGTGTCCACCAATTGGCTGCCACGAGAAGGGTGGTCATTTTCTGCACTGTCCGATCAGAACAGGGAACCTTCGGAAAAGCTCATTATGGATGATCGCCGTGACTGTTGAACAAATTTGTCATCAAAGAGGCTTAAGCAATACCGCTCAGATCCACTTTTTTTATAAGGTGATCACTATGGGTGAATCATGGATCCCTCTGCACAATTCCGAAATAAAACTTTAGTCAAGTCAGTAGAAAAAGGCAAATTCATCACCTCCCCCCCCCAAAATAAAAGAATCAAAATTAGCGCCTCAGTTGAGAAAATTCTCTATTCAAAATGTTGGAATCAGAAAGGGGTTATCCTCACTCATTTAGCAAAGGGCATGGCAATCTTTGTTGAACGTTACAAAGACATCCTGAAGAAAAAACACTGTTGCCTGCAATTGCAGAAAAGCGACCGAATTGATTTTTGGTTTCACACATTGAAACATGGTCTTCGTGGAGGTAATTTTGATGAAGTGCATGTCTGGGCTCTGATTTTACCAGGTTCTATAACATCTACCTGAAGAATGTTACAAAATGCATTATCAGAAGTAGGTTGAACGCTAACAGCTGTGCTTAGACAAAGAAGAACTCTATCTGGAGAAGTAGCATCCGTATGTTACACATCTATGTGCAAATAAAATGTAAATTATTCTCAAATAGTTTTGAGAATTTTTATGCGTAACTTTTGGAAAGCACCTCGTACAATAGTACAATTACCTCTTTCAAGACTAAGTCATTCGAGAAAATGTAAGATAGATGCCCTTGCTTACACCAACCTATGATCCTTGTACGATTCTATATACACGCTCATTAAAGCTATGATGAAATATTTTTTCAATGATTCCCAAAATCCACGCAACAGCCAAATTTAATAAAAATGAGATTATTAAAAGCGAAGGAGTATGTCATTTGGTCACAGACAACAGTAATGGAAATAGCATAATATGTCTCAAATTATAAAAAAAAAAAAAAAAAAAAAGAATTTTTAATGGAACGCTCTTGACCTGCCGGGTGGAGGAGGAAAATTCATGCATGTTCATAGAAGTGGCTCCCGCCGGAACCAAGCAGCGTCTAACAGCGTTCCATCGAAGTTTGTCTCTTTGTCATCTCCCAAGTGTTTACAACAGGATCATTCTTGTTTGAGACAGATTATAGATGGCAAATCTAAGGAAATTTATTTGGCAAAAGTAAATTACGTATGAACGATGTGGCAATCTATCCAAAGAAGTGAAAACACGACAGTAAGCAAGAACAAGAAAGAAGAAAGATTAAAAGGAAATGCTGAACTTCACAAACTCACCATATGAATATTTCAAGCATTCAATTCTATTTATTTATTTACTTTTTATTTATTTAATTTTTATTTATTTAGTTATTTGTTTGTTATTTTACTCATATGACAGTGTAAAGAGTATCGAGTGTTATTTTCGTGTGTCAGTTGTTTTGCATTAACGGTTACAATAAAAGATGATTAACGCCCAGGTTTAAAGTTGTCTGTTACAGGAACTATCTTTAATCCACGAAAGACCAAAAGTATACTTTAATTAAAAATCATGAAACTTTAGGCTAAACAATGCATTTTGTTGCTCTTAAATAATTAAAAGCCGAATTATTGTTTTAGTCATTTATTTTGCATAGAATGCTTTACACTGTCCTAAATCATTATTTTTAATATTTATATCAGCATTCGTTGTTTAGGAACATATGCATTTGCAGAACACCCACTTAAATTCTAAATAATGCTTAAAAAACATCAGATGCGTTTAAAAACTAAATTTCAAAATTAAATATGTCCGTCCGTTTTCAATGGAAGTACTGATAAGTATTGCATTTATAATCAGTCCCGCCTAGTGTATTGGAAAGGTAAAGTCCGCTTGATTTTCAAAACTTTTTTTTTAAACAAATGCATGACTGGAGTGAATATTAAGCATTCATTTTAATTTGGCGATTTTTACGAGTTCGTTACTCTTTTTCATACATCGTTTTCATAAAAAAAAAGCGTTTATTTTCCTGTTCATTAATTTCCAAAATGAGCCACCACAACTGGTCGATCATGGAAGCACAACAACACAATAGACAGCAGAGGTTATGAACCCTCTCGCGGCATTATAATTGCGGTCACGTGGTCTCCGAATAGCATCGAGAGGGGGATTACCAGGCCAGAGTTGGCAGATCTCAGCGTTCGTTCTTAAGGTGGCGTCCCAATGTTTGAACTGCCAGGTAATCGCGTCACGCAATAATTTAGTTTAGCTAAACATCGTAAGTTGCACACGTGACTCGAATGTCCATCCCCCCTGTGTTTGGTATAAAAAGTTGTCTTCACCAAGGAGTTAGTCACCCTTGCATCACCTTCAAGGGAAATAATCCAGTGTTGTGGTGACTACCTCGAGCACTGTATTTCAAAACCAATGTGATGGCACCACAATAACATGTGACGCTCCCATTCGGAAGGTCGGTGGTTAGGTTCCCGTTCGGTTCGCCATTCTAACTTCGGCATTTTTTCATGGTTTTCCTTGTTGGTAAGCTGATGATTAGTTAGGTACAGATTATATAATTCCGCAACTTTTTTCCCCTACTTTCCTATCATTTGAGTTCCTTATATTTCAGGAACGAAGGATGAGGCGAGTGGACGGCAGGCGAGCTCGTCAACCTAAGAACGGGGACGTTAAGGACCCCGCCTAAGTCAGATCTGCCGCGTTAGATCTGACCACCCTCCGTATTCTTCTCTTCATCTCTTCCTCCGGGGGTTTCCAGTAGCACAATCATTACAAAAACAACAAACAGACAAAATCCTTCACGTGTGCTAAAGTACCGAAATTATCATGCGCTTATTGGAATCACCTGTATTTTTAAAGACAGAGCGGAGTACGCTGAGATGGAAACAGAATATTAATAACTAAACACTATAGTAACTAAACTTCACTATTAGTAACATTACTTAGTCCTATTACTTAGTAATAGTGAAGTTGTGTTACTATAGTGTTTATTTATTCTTAATACTTAGTTTACTTAACTGTCAGCAGTTTCAGGTTTTTTACATAACTAATGGAAACAGAATTCTATTTCGTTACAATCAATGACTTTTTCTGTCTATACTAACCATTTTAAAATTTGTTTTACAACACGCCTGGTGAACAGAGTAGTGCCTCTCCTCCTTGCCAGTTGTGGCACACATACATACACACACTTTGGGAGAACCGATTTTCTTTCTGTGGTATTGAAGGGAGCGGAAATAGGGGAATTTTTTATTGTAATTTACGTCCTCCAACGTTAAGTCATATCGGACGATGAATGGAATGGGTGAAATGACGCTAAAATGAGCCCAGGGTCCAGAGAGCTTAGAGTTACCCGACATTCGTCTTTCAGGATAAGAGAAAACCCCGGGAAAACCTTATCCAGATAACTCACCCTGACCGAGATTCGAACTCGGGACCTCTTGAACGTGAAGCAGATACGCTACCCCCACGTTACCGAGGCGGGCAGGAAATATGGGAATGGCTTTACACCTTGTAAATACTGTTCCCCAGATCTGTTCTACAATTTACTCACAAAAATGTTATTTTCCCATCTACTCTGTACTGTTAATCATGCTACATATTCGTAAGGCATCGTTTTAGATGCTATCTAAATATACATCTTATAAGTCCAGACAACAATCCAGAGTTTAAAATCATAAGTGAGTTTATATATAAGTTTAAAAAAAAAACATGGCGCGACAGCCCTTAGAGGGCCAAGGCCTACCAACCCGACTGCCGGCCTCACGCCCACGTACGCACGGCAGAGGTGGACGATCATCCAACCGATACGGGGAGGAGATGTGGTCAGCATCTTGGCATCCCCCAGCCGGAACGTTGGTTTTCGTGACCAGCGCCGCTTACCTAGCGTAAGCTCCTCACTTCCCTCACGATGCTGAATAGTTACCGGTCCTATACCTGGGACCCAAAAGCCCCACCACATGGGTGGGATTGAACCCGGGCCGCTTTCCGTGGCCAGGGACCAAGACATGCTGCCTTAGCCCGCTACGCCACGGCGCAGGACTTATATATAAGTTACCTATGCTTTTAATGAGATCAAAGGAAGTATAATAAAACCTTTAAAAGAAAAAAATATGTACATCGTATACTTCGAGAAACACAATTTCCTTCTATTAAGAATTTTTCTCCATTTCTTTGTTTTCTTACGTATAAAATAAGTCATTAAAAGTGATTAAGAGATTGTCTCTAGGTTTGACCGGTCAGCGTTCTGATTTATAATCCCAGAGGTCCCGAGTTCGTTTCCCACTTAAGAGGAATAATTTCTCTTTAATTAGAATCTTTCCCTATCCTATGCACACCTGGAAACATGCATGTGAGAGTGATTGTGGGTGTTTTTAAAGTTAAAATAATTAAATTAACCTACTATCAAAAATATGTTTCGCAAATAAAAGCCCGTAATAGTCAAAGGGCAAAGAGGACTGTACAAACGTACCGATAACAAAGGAAGAGGTTTTCATGTAATTTTTATAGAAAAATTAGCCCATTTTTTGGCCAGAGAAGTAACGAAAACTGTTCTATGTGCATGAAAATTATTAAACTTGTGCTTATTTGAAGTGAATTCTTCTGTTCTCTCTCCTCTTCCCTCCTTCCCTTCCTCTTTCTGACTCAGATAACATTTTCACTAAACGATTTTATGTTGATTACTGGACATCTCAAAACATGTATCTGAGTTCGAATTTGTTGTTCAATGCTACTATACTAGGACCTTATCTTCCGAAACAACTAAAAATGCAAAAAATGATTACTTTATAAAAAAAACTTACTGATGAGCTTTCTCTTAGTTTATCAAAAAGCTGATGTCACTACACTCTCTTCACTGAAGAACAGATAGAACGAACATTTAGATTAGTTAGTTTAGTTTTATATTAAGTTTATATCTCTAGCTTCCTAATTATTTGTTCTTTAACAGCAATATTGCAGAAATTTGCCTTTGACAAAAATATTAAGAAAACAACTATATTAAAAGAATTACTTTCCATAGATATCCTCTTATCTACTTACAAATCTCAAGCTGTGAACTCCTATTTATTTCCCTTACATAATAATGCTTCAAGAAAATCATTTTGAACCATTAGTAAAACATGGCACTGAAGATGATATAAGTGGAAATGGTATACATAACAGATCTGCATTCCAAATAAGCTTATGATAGTTGAAATGAAGATAAATTGTTTGCCTCTTTTATGGAAAATGGTTTGATTTTCTAAATCGAGTTTTATTGTAGATATAATGATAATTATATTAAATGCCCATGTACTTAATCACTGAGTTCAATTTTAATGCATTTAAGTACCAATGGGGAAAGATAGGATTGCATTTTGAAAATATGGCGTTTTTAAGGATTCAGAACAGTATTTTCTAAATATGTTTATAAAAGTAAAATTGATAAGATTATTTTCGTTTAGAGCGAAAGGTGTTAATTAAACGCAGTAAGGATTTACAATAAATATTTTTGAGAAAAGTAAACCCAAGTTTATTTTAGTTATAGACTGTACAATTCCCAGAACATGTAAAATTTACATTCATTATCAATGGGATAAGTTAGTGTTAGGAGTGAAATCTACTTCCCCTGGATTGTCTCCGTACAGTTTGAGACATTCTGTATATGAATTAACCTTGCTCAATTAACAGTAATTTTCAATGAATTAAAATATTAAAATAAAAACAAAAATAAAACATACGTGCCAAATTTAAGATATCGTACATAAGTTACATGAGTAATACAGCCCAATAACGATGGTGACTTTGATCTCAAGACACCGAGCGAGGTGGCGTGGTGGTAACCTGTACGACTTGCATTCGAGAACTCGTATATTCGATTCCCGTCGACTGCGTACTCTGACTTGGGTTTTCCGTGGTTTCCGCTTGTCAGATACCACGATTTTGCTTATCGTTTTTAGGTGTACCTTAAGACTTGTGGTGGAGTGAGTGAGTGAGTGAGTGAATGAATGAGTGAGTGTGTGGTGTTTTAGGGCCCGTCGACAACGAGGTCATTTGGGCCACTTCTGGTGGATGGCGATGTCGCGGATACTTGCGCCTTGTAGATGTTCTCGGCGATGGGCGGCGTTGTGTGGTCGCTGCCCTGACGAGAGGGACAACGGTTGTAGGCACCGCATTCAAAACGTTGGTGGCGTGATTTCCTCACTTAATCCCTTCCTTCTGGAGATCTGTCTGGAGGTCGCAGTGCAGAAGGTGTCCCCTTTCGTTGTCTACCCTTTACCCGTTTATCACAAGCCTCCTTTGGTCTTGCCTTTTGAAAAAGTCCAAGCAAACACTAAAGCCAGAATTATTCCTTATACAGAGACCAGCTGGCTTAAGCACACATGTTAGCACTTCGGAGTGCGAAACGCAATAAACCATCTGATAAAATAAAATTACAAAAACCGATTGTGCCTCCATTGCAGTTCACTTCACGACTAGGACTCAGGTTGTGCATAGCACAAAAACTTCCTTGTATGATTTATGAAACTCATTTAAATATTTTGAGATGGCCGGGATACTAGTCTTGAGTACATCAATTGTAGAGGAAACGTGTGGCAAAAGCTGTGTACTTATAGCAAGCAAGGCAAGCAATAGGTACTCCCTCATTACCTTGGTCATGACAGAGGCAATAAAATTACCAAACATGTGGAACTAGGTTCTCACGATGCTGCTGGCGAGGTGAAAGTAAACTTCTGCCACGCCATCCTCTGGAATCCTCGCTTGGCCAGCCACGGCAGGGTGGGTCTGCCAAGATCCGTTTGGCTTCCTCACGAGTTCGGCGCCTTATGCTAATGGATAACGCGCACCATTTCCATTAGCCTACTTTCCTAAAGCAATAGTTCAACTATTCAATACTTTTTTTTCCTGTAAAATGTCGTTACTGTTTTGCTTGAGTTTAATGCTAATCAATAATATCTTTGACACAATTCGCAAAAGACGAGGTCATTTTACTTCAGTGATTAAGTTATATATAATACCATGAAGGAAGACACCACGTATAATTCAATCTACGAAAGATTTATTGAGGGTACCACCTCTCGGGAGGAAGGGATGAAGTGAAGGTACCACGGGAGGTTGCAGGTAGCAGGCAGATAGGCCAAAAAGGCGAGCGAAAGTCCCTAACAGCTCCATGCTCAAAGACCCTTCCACTGCTGGAATGTCGTCCAATAAGACAGCACACTAGTGTTCACGGGAAATATTCTTTCCTTGGAGCAAGCATCCGCACCATTTGTACGGCAACACCATACATCACGAAAGGTAGTACACCTAAAATATGAGAATGAAGCAGAATGAACAGGAAATGAGGGAAAGGAAATCGAGGTAGATAAGAAAGCAACTCTCTAGGGGCTACCAACTACGGAAAACCACGAAAACTCCAAGGTTAGAGTGAGCGATCGAGGATATTCGAACGCGAAACTTCTCGAATGCAAGTGTCACATATTAGTGGAGCCAACTCACTCCGTGATGAAGTGATATTATGGGATTATGTAGTATACTTGCAGGCGGAAACAGATAAGTCTGCCAGATATTCTGTAATCTCCCGGATATACTGCATTCTCTTAACTTTTTGTGTACCTACATTATAACCATCAGAAACATAAAATATATGAAAATGAAAAAATGTGTGTATGTGTGTGGCAATGTTTAACGTCCGATTTTACTACATGCGGCACCGCAGGCTGTGACACTGCTGATACATGAGATGAAGCTGGAGCACCGGTGCAATGAGATGTGGGGAAGCCGGAGATCCCGGAGAAAACCCGCCCCAGCGCCACAAATCTCACTTTGTGGTCGCGGACCGCCTTGGTGAGAATCGAGCGGTCTAACCACTCAGCCCCGGCGCGGCCTTAATGACAAAATGAACCGTATTATGTGTAGAATTTCCACAAACGAACTCGGTTTTGAGGTTAAATCTTTTTATTAAATCACACTCTTAGTTTAATGTGTTGTACAGGAAGTTAAAAGTAATAATATTCGCAAGATTTTATTACACTTTAGTAAATTTCAATAATGGCTCCCATTAGTGGCAGGGTACACATCCAAACGAAATTCTACCTCTTGCCAGGCCCTGGTTGTCTGGGCTGACGGTTGTCATTACGTAAGTCCGCACCAAACGTTTACTTCAACCCTCAATGAACTCAGGAGGCGGCTATGAACCCCAAATGTTGCAATTGTGTCAATTCACAGTACCATATACATGAACATTTGCCTCAACGGTAAAAATTACATTGTTTACAAAATCGTTATTTTCGTCAATTTTGAAATTTACTAAATTGTAATAAAACCTGGAGAATTTTATTTAAATTCGCGTATAACACTTTAAACTAAAATGTTCATGTAATAAAAATATTGGCCTCAAAACACCGGAGTTCTTTTGTGGAAGCTCTGTGTATATTATACAAACTTGTTTTAAGCTAAATGACTGTTTTAATTAAAATAAGGAGCAAGTGTTTCGGAGTTATAAACATATTACGGGAATGTGAAACACACCTGGTGCCTTCAATTTCAATATTGGGTCGGTATATCATTAATCTCAATAAAAGCATTAGTGTTTTTACTTCATAGAACGTTCTATTCTCAGCGCGAATAGGCCAGCCCTATTGAAACTATACCTTCCGCATAACAGTCAAAAAATATACATGATTTAACAACTACAGAGCTTTCGTGTACAAACTCTACCACTTGCTGGATGTTTAGATTCTCGGCGACACTCCCGCTCTTTCCCCTATAAGTCATGAAAAGTGTATTATCGGTCTGATTTTTTGATACAATAGATGCAGGAAACTGTAGAAACGACATTTTTCCCCTATTTTTCCACAAAATTACAGAAGAAGTTCCAACGGGATTCTGCTACTGGTGATAAAGCACTCAAAGCCATGAACAAAATAAAGGAAGTATTTGAAAATAAGGTGATTAGCCCTACGCTCGCCAGATTTAACAGTGTGCAACTTTTTACTTCCGGGTTTGCCTGAAGGATAGAGTTTATAAAATCCTCACACTAGAAGAACTAAAGAATAATATCACAAATGAAATCGGAAATATTACAGTGGCTGAACTTAAACGTCAATCTGTATGTGCCTTTTCCGATGTAATTCGTATTTAGCAACGGTAGATCATCTCTGAGATAAGATTCTATTCATAATATTAGGAGCAAAGTTAAAACATGTCCTCGGCCGCGACACGTCCATCTGCTGAGAATCAAAACTCCATGCGTGCGGAACAGTTTTTACGTGAAAGCATTCTAGTTACGTCAGTGTTGTCGTTTACAAGAGCAGGTGTAGGGAGGAAACCAGCAAGAAATTATTGAATAAAAGCTTTAATAACAGTGTCTCCGGGAAATGAGCTGAGCTTATCATATTAATTAACCAATCAAGATGACTCACAGGTCTTAAGATGTCAACTGTTAATAAACATTAACCTCAAAAAACACGATTTTACACGAGAAATCACGAAAGCCTATCGCATTGAAAAGTGCAAGTTCTACATCAAGAAATTATTTGCGACGCTAATGAAGACTCCTTAGAACTTGCAAAAAGTGGGGTGCTATGTAAAGGGATATTAAATACAGGCTATAACTCTTAAATACATTCCAACTGGAAATAATGCGTTTGAAAGGAACGAAATTTATATAAGTGTAGTTTAATTTCCAACCATACGTGACGAAGACAAAATTCTATCTTATATAAAACATTGCAGGTGTCAGCTTTCCTCGTCTTCTACTTGTTTGGGAATGGGAGAGTCTTTACGTAGTTTCTCATAACAACAGCCACTGCTTACCGCTTAAGCAGTCCATACTTCTATTTAATGAATATACGGTTATTGCTTGGCAGGTGATTATGGTTGTAAGCTTTTGGCGCACAGCATCTCTAAATCCTGGGCGCTCCGCAGCTGAATACGGTATAAAATATTGTTGGACTTGTTCCGCCCGTAATTTCTCTTTTACTTCCTGCAGCACGGAAAGTCAAACATATCAGACGTAATTTCCGTCGGCACCTCTTCGGCTAAAGTGGGTATCGATGTATCGGTTGTGTGGCACGTCAAGACAGTCTATTGATCTCAGCTCCGCGTGGTCGGGCTCCCCACGCCATTTTTTTTCTTGCTCTGATGCTACAAATGTTCGAAACCAGCGAGCTGTGCTTGAGTTGGATTTCCTTGTGCCTTTGATTAATGAAAACACCGATTTATGTCATTATACGTGCAATCGCCCGAAATCACAGGGAAAAAATGTGTAACAACCACAGGAATTTCTCCACCCACTACCGTGTTCTTTTAATTCCTTAAAAAAAGTGTTGAGTTCAGGTTAACCACGATAAATACTTGCAAAGAAATAGTTTCATTTAGGTATTATCAAATCCATATTCTAATATACTGGAAGAACGTACTTACGGTCGATCAGAAAGTACCTTGTGATAGGCCTCGTCAAGTTGTTGACCAGTCAGGTAATGTATGACCCGTCAGAGGCATGATGCCATTGGCGTTGTAACAGCTATGGGTTTAGTGGAAATTTACGCGCATTTTCACAACCATCTACTCTTCTGATTCTTCAAGTACTTCACTTAGCGAAAAATTTCATCGATTTGTACCTAGTGATTCTGTAAGGATCTAATCGTTTTAAGTGTTACAGTCAGGACGTTGTTTTCTTTTATATCTTGCGGATATTATTCTTCCCGCTGCAGGACAGGAACTAAACATGGCAACAGCGTATTGAGACGGCCGCGTGGTAGCATGAACGTCAATCACTGAGTAATTTCTCGCCAATGATATAATACGCACCTTAAACTTACAGAATCAGAGAACAAAATTTTCATTGTCAATTTAGTTGCTGTTTCGAGTGCAAAATTGATTTGCCTAGTCAAGAATTTCACCACACAACTTGGAACATGTTCTTACGCTACAGGGAGCGAATTCCATGCAGTCATTTTTGGGATGTTACCTAAACTTTCCCTTGTAGTTCATGGAAATTATTACAACTTTTACATTAATCAAAGAGGTGGAAAGAAAATTGTATAAGAATAAAATTCGGAATACATCCTAACTAAAAGACAGAGCAAAAAGAGTTTTGGCAACACAAGCATAAATACATCGATGATTTACTTTTAATTTAACTATTAGTTACTAAAGTGCACGATTAATTTATGCATGTCCAGACAACAAACGATAATCATTACACTGCTTATCTTTAAAGCATGTCTTGCCTTTTTTAAAGACGTGTTTTGAATTTTAAGCGAGCTATGTGTTTTAAAAGAATTCTAGGTGGCTTACCTGAAGTCACACGGTTAGCCTTAAACTCGATTGGCGAATTAGTTAATTCAATTTGCTGACCGAGTTCTTTGTGAAATTGTTCAATAATAATTCTGTAGTGATTCCAACCACTTTAAACTTTATAACTGTGATTTCATACAGAGCACGCTATTCCTATAATGGATAAAATTTCCCTGACGTTGACGCGAATGGAAGTAAAATATCGGTTAAACGTCTGGCTTTCTTAACTTCCCTTCAAAACAGTCTTCCTTGTTCTCGAAATGCTGTATAGCGTCTGTAATACCTTTGGTGTAGGAACATTCCTCCGTTAAAACGATCCATGTATTTTTTTAGATAATGATGAATAAATCGGTTGAATAAATCGATTCGAATATTTGTTTGTGATGATTTTGCAATTTTGGTAAGAATATACTACATAATATAGTATCTTCATTCACTACCACGTGTGATCCAGAAGTTACGGATTCGATTCCCTACTAGAATGGGATAATTTTTAATTACAATTTCTGACTACCTTCCACAGAGTCTGTATGTATATGCGTATGTATGTATGTATGTATGTATGTATGTATGTATGTATGTATGTATGTATGTATGTATGTATGTATGTATGTATGTATGTATGTATGTATGTATGTATGTATGTATGTATGTATGTATGTATGTATGTATGTATGTATGTATGTATGTATGTATGTATGTATGTATGTATGTATGTATGTATGTATGTATGTATGTATGTATGTATGTATGTATGTATGTATGTATGTATGTATGTATGTATGTATGTATGTATGTATGTATGTATGTATGTATGTATGTATGTATGTATGTATGTATGTATGTATGTATGTATGTATGTATGTATGTATGTATGTATGTATGTATGTATGTATGTATGTATGTATGTATGTATGTATGTATGTATGTATGTATGTATGTATGTATGTATGTATGTATGTATGTATGTATGTATGTATGTATGTATGTATGTGTGTGTGTCTGTATGTATGTATGTATGTATGTATGTATGTATGTATGTATGTATGTATGTATGTATGTATGTATGTATGTATGTATGTATGTATGTATGTCAAATTCCCAGATATGACCCTAAAAGTTGCAAGTGTAAAGAAAAAGTGCTCTATTTTGGGACTAAAAGAGCAAAAACTTGGAGTGCCTATCCAAAATGTATATAGTTAATGAATAAAAATGTCACTAATAAATTAAGATCTGTGCAACGCCGGATTTATAAGTATCGTGTTTTGCGTCAATGCCCTTAATTTCTATTTCTCTACAAGACCGCGTACCTTCATTCTTGGTACACGTTCCTCTATACTTTACAGACCACTAATATTTGTATATTATTACATTCTCGACAAAATGTATGACACAATAAAATATAAACGAACTTTAATTTCCGCCAACCATTTTTTTCACATCTACATTTGCATATCATTGTCTTTATCAAACATCCTGTTGGACCGTGAACGATTTTCTGGCATGTGATTTCAGATCCAAATACACCATTTTATGCACATGAGAGGCTTGCAAACTACTGAGCTTCAAAAAACCAGAAAATATTTGTCTGTGCTTCAATTAAACGCAGATTTTATTTTCAACATACGCAGGAAAAGGTATCCACCGGAAACAAAGTTTCTCGGTTGTTGTGTATGAGAAACTGCTGGCTTTAAAGACAGATAGGTAACCCAAACTATTTCTTTACCTTTGTTCGCAATTTCGTGGTGAAGTGTGCTTTTATGTTTCAGTGATAAAGATGTACAGTTCATTTTATAGCCAAACTGACCTCGTAACTAAGACACTTACAACAATAAATCAAAATAGCTCATATCACATAATTTATTCCACATGAGGAAGATATTCCGAAGTCTTTGATTGCTTCAAGATTGACATGAACCAATTCCTACTGGATGGAAGCGGGATAGCAACCGCACTATCGCATCCTTTATTGTTTGGAGTAGAGCTCGTTGCCACCAGGCTTTCATCCAGTAAGAATCGATTCATGCCTATCTTTAGCCAATTAGAGACATTATAATATCTTCCCCGCGTAGAGAAAATTCCCTGATAAGAGCTGGTTTCGCTTTACTACTGTGAACCCTTAGTTGTGATATCAGTCTAGATATAAAATTAAGTATACACTTGGATTTATAACAATCAAAATAGCACGAAATATCTCTTGCTGAAACCGGCCCTAAAGTTGTCTACATAATCATTACCACGTGGACGTTTGCACATTAAAATGGTTTTGTGTTTGCTTATTCCTTTTAAAACGCTGAAATGACCCTTGAAAGGAGGGAAATATACTCCGTTCCCTTTTGTCCTATACAAGGTTTTTCTACGGTATACAACTTGTAAATGTGAAGCACATTCATTTGTTACAAAAATGTTCAAAAAGAAAATTCGATATAAAAAGAGTACGTTCTTTTGTGTACGTACTCTGAAGCATACACATTCCTTGGTCGTCTAGTCTGCTAGCATGCACGTTAGCCACATACGTACCAAACCAATAGATCTCAATACACTGAACTAGAAAATAATCACATTAATGTACATTAATATGGAAATAAAGGGCACAATTTACTCAAAGTTCCTCCTCAAGAAATAAAAAGGCAATGCACTTTCTATATTACAAAACTGCATACAAGTACCTATGCTAACTTAATAATTATTCTGAAGGACAATGGATCATAAAATTTCTTTTTATTGTGTCACTTAAAACTTCCTAAAAACCTGTATAAAACTATTTTAGAGTTGCAGAGCTATATAGTCAGGCTTGAGTTTTGTAATATTTTTCGAATTAACAAAATTCTTAAGATAATGTATGTCAGCCTTTCATATGTTGTTTCATAAAATCTTTCAGCATCCTATAAAAGATATTAACGTGTTGTCAAATTTTACGATTCATACTGTTTTCTGAGAAACATAACATCATTATGTTTGTACATATTTGTAGAAATGCAATTACTACATTGTGCATTGAACTACTTTATGATAATGAATATTACTTGCGTCAGGGTAAAAACTTAGAAATGAGAATACAGACATTATTTTTCCCCCTCCAAGTGAATTTCTGTTAAAAAAAATTAACACGAAAGAACATCTTTCCTCTCTCGAATCAAGCTAAAATGACATCAACAATGCCTGACATTTTGCTACTTTAAATAAATTATTGTGTATACGCAAATACCTTCAATATTTTTATATCGTATTCGGTCCTGAGAAAGTAACTTCAGGTTTGACATATTTACAATCGCTAAATTTGAGAAAGGAAACTATGAGGTGCGACAGAGTGTAATATATTTGACTTGGAAGGCTAACTAAACCGTAGCATTTTTAAAACATAAAACTGATTTGAGTATCGCCAGTCTTTTATTTGGCATTCATGATTCCAATAAAAACGTTGATATATCCCTTTTTTGTCATATTTCTCCTCCGGCAGATAACAATCACAATTTCAGATATTGTGCAAAATCGCTCTATTAAATGAATGTAAATTACTTCTGTGAACATCACAAACGAAAAAGATGTAACATTAGTAACTTTTTAAGAATTATAAAATTAATAGAATCAAAAGATTTTTTAAAAAGCCAGAACCTGTAAGCTGTAATATTGTTTGTTCTTTCTGAAAATATTAAAAATGAGAATTTTATCTTTGTAGGTTTGGCTGCTAGAATTATGTTAACTGAAGCAAAATACCTTTTAGATATTCCGTGTTTTATAAAACAGGGATCGTCGCAGATCCCTGAAGATATTTCCACCTCCTCCAAATGCAACTGAAGATAAACATTTAGCCAGAAAATGCTCTCGTAAGCATTTTGTTAGAGATATTTTACTCACCTGATTTTGCGGTATGTTGACATACTTCATTCTGCATCGTCACGTGGTTTTAATAAAGTTTTTGTATCAAGTCTTCACTTCCAAATAAAGAAGATCCAACACACTACACTACACTACACTGTCGACTCACTGCACCAGTTGTAACAATAAAAATCTTGGTTCTTCTTACAGTAACACAACTTTCCACTTGGAGACCATAATTCTGTTTCACTTCGGATACCTGATAACACAGTGACATTGGAGACAAAGGATGTAAAACAAAGCAATCTGTGGTATCGCCTCAGGGAGTTACAGCCTCTCCTGAGGTCCGGATGTCTTGCCTTCAGCACCTGACGGTAGTGTTGTTATCTATCGTGGTAAACAGATTCCCCTCCAAGGCAAAACCAGCAACAACTGGGTGGAGGCAAAAACAGACTCCTCCCAACTTGCTGCGAATGTTAGAAGCCTTTCTCTGAACAAGTGAAGCTGTCCCAAGGCTTTCATTATAAAAAAAGCTCCTACATCTGTGAATCATTTGACAGCTTCTTCTAACGCCCGTTATTTACTTCTTTAACCTCCGCTAGGCGAAGGAATTAAAACTGCTGTTAGCTATGTACATACGTGTTTTTAAAATCATACTATTTTTATGAACAAGATTTTCCATCGTTACTGCAAAACTTTAAATTTCATTTAAACGCCGTTTTGAGGTGGGCGTGGACCATAAGGAAACAAACCTTTTCCCATCACTAATAAATGTCTTCACAATGAAATCACGAATAGATTTCAAAAGAAACATATTGTTTCTAAAAAAAAAAAAAAAAAAAAAAAAAAAAAAAACCCTTGAAATATCTGTTCTAGGGACAATGGTACGAACTCGGAATAAATATTGAAGTAGTTATTCCTGGAATACCCTATCAAGGGTGTAAATGTGGCAACAATTTGCACGATGCAATTTTATTCCTTAGCATTGTTTCCTGAAGCTCGTGTAGCAATTTGAATTGTTTTCACAATCAGCTGCTCCTAAACTATCACTATTATTATTATTATTATTATTATTATTATTATTATTATTATTATTATTATTATTATTATTATTATTATTATTATTATTATTATTATTATTATTATTATTATTATTATTATTATTATTATTATTATTATTATTATTATTATTATTATTATTATTATTATTATTATTATTATTATTATTATTATATTTCTCATATGAACTAATTACCATGTTGTAAAATAGTTGGTTATGAATGGCCACAAACATACTCAGATGTAAAATAATGATTTTACAACAACGCAGATGGTAACAACAAGGTCACGTAGGCGGTTTTAAGAGCGATTGCACATAGGCGATAACGTTAACTCGTTTTCACTTGCTTATATGGGTGAGTTTATAAGGTCCTCTTTGAGAATAAGAAGTACATAATTCATTTCGGTTTTACATTATGTTGCCATTAAGAATAGTCTTGAAATTATGCAAACAGTTTCTGTTTAGTCATGCAAATAGATTGGACAGATTATTCAAATGTCTAGTAAATATGTCCTTTTTATAGTAAAATTACATTAAATTGTTACTAAAAACATTCTTTTGTGGAGAAATTGTGCAAAACTTGTATTATTTAGTTACGTATTTAAACATGGTTATTATAAGCAATGGTGAGTAAAGCTCTTGCTCAAAATTATACACTAGCATATGAATAATCTAGAACTTTACACGTAAAACAGAAAGCCACTCACTGCATATTGCGAAAACGCCAACACATACACACGCCTCCTTCACTAGTCAAAATGTGAAGAGCAGTAGAGTACCTCCGAAAGCTGCAGGGAGGGCATAAACGGAAGTGAGTGTACATACCCAAGCTATTTGCTAAGCGGCTATTATTAGCCAACAGAAACATTAGAATGCTACCTTAGGAAGTCATTCGCATTTCAGCTCGAACTTTGCTGAGGACAATACTCAATGCAACAGCTAGAATGTTCAGTTAAAGCAATGACATCGAGAGCGTTGCTTTTACTGCCCACGTTTTCTATTTGATCAAACAGTGTTTCTGATTCATCCAGCCGCTTTGCGTTGTATTCAAACAAGTGACGCTTAGAGTAAAGCCCACACTGTGAGTGCTCCCAAATAATCTGAAAGTAATCTTGCAGTTAGGACTCTGAAAGCCTTTATTAATCTGATCATCACCCGTACCTCTCTCCGCGAGATTTTTGGCGCGAGAATTTTAGCTTCACTGCTGTTAATCTTACTCATAATCTCCAAATACAGAATATCACCAATAATAAACACCTGTGACTATTTTACATGTTGAATGATATTTTTTGTACCTCATGATGTATTTGCATTTCGTTGATAAAACATAATCTCACTTTTTATATGACATACGCGTCCTGGTAGTGAATTATTGCACTGTATTTTGTGTTTAACCTGGATAGTATTTAACTTAACTGTTTTCATAAAATTATATGCATTTTGCTGATGATGTTCTGGATGCAGTATACTATTTAAATGGTAACTTTATTTTATATAACTGCCTCTCATGCGTTGTTAGCATATCTTAACCAACTGGATTCAATTTAGCTACCTCAAATCACTACAATGCAAACAGTAGCCAAGGGCCACCGAGGTGCAGGTTAACATCGGACTTAATGGAGTTTGCAGATGTGTAGTTGCTTTCGACACCTATACTCCAATAACAATGCAATCTTATTTCCCTCCTTCTTGTATTTAATACTTAGAAATCGCTATGCTTGGTAGTCATTTATATAATATGTACTTTAAAGAAAATGGCGCAAGCACTTTATGGAATGCAAATTAATTTTAGAAATGTATTGAAGAGTAATTATTATTATTATTATTATTATTATTATTATTATTATTATTATTATTATTATTATTATTATTATTATTATTATTATTATTATTATTATTATTATTATTATTATTATTATTATTATTATTATTATTATTATTATTATTATTATTATTATTATTATTATTATTATTATTATTATTATTATTATTATTATTATTATTATTATTATTATTATTATTATTATTATTTACCTTCCCTAGTTGTACCACTATCGTGGTGTTAGGGGATTCTTATTCCTTTATCCTTTTTAAGGTCGGGCCTGAAGAACCGAAACGTTAAGTCCGATAGAGAACCAGGATAGGTGATCAGTCCAATGCCCGGTGTGAAGGTGAAGGAAGTGAATGATATGTATGAGGGCGAGATGAATGATGGGAAATATGATGATAATGGCGCAATTGGTGGAATGCTGGCGGAGGAAACCGGAGGACTTAGAGAACACCCGTTCCAGCACCATGTTGTCCACCAGAAATCTCACTTTGCGGTCGCCTGGGATCGATCCCGGGCCGCCTTGGTGAGAGCCAAGAGGTCCAACCACTCAGCCATGACGCGGCTTGAAAACTAATTAAACCTGGAAAATGCAACTCTGCTAGCGTCATTACGATAACTGTGTCACTTCCTCTCTCACTTCGGTTTTCTCATTCACCCTTTTCAGTTTTATTCCATCGCTCTCTCCTATTTTGTCCCTTCTCTCCATCTCTTCTGTCTCTGTGCAATGTGCATGCCATACGAACTCCTAACAAGCAGATAGAAACAAAGCTGCTTTTTAGGGGGCTTTGAGAAATTAAAATACAAGTAAAACAAACATTTCTGCTATTTCTTACGCTTGTAATATCTCGTATATTATAGTTTCTGGTGGTAAGCGATTTCTCTATATGAATAATAGTAAATAAAGTTTTACATAATTTCTTACTCATCCGATCGAAACTTCTACATAACATGACATGTCAGAAGCTTGTAAACTACTGCTGTGCAAATTTTTCTAAAAATAATAATAGGCGATATATTGCACCCCATTAGCTACAATTTCTGCTTTGAGAAAGTAATTAGGATGAAAACTAAGTGGAACCTAATGCTCTCTCTCTCTCTCTCTCTCTCTCTCTCTCTCTCTCTCTCTCTCTCTCTCTCTCTCTCTCTCTCTCTCTCTCTCTCTCTCTCTCTCTCTCTCTCTCTCTCTCTCTCTCTCTCTCTCTCTCTCTCTCTCTCTCTCTCTGTGTGTGTGTGTGTATGTGTGTGTGTGTGTGTGTGTGTGTGTGTGTGTGTGTGTGTGTGTGTGTGTGTGTGTGTGTGTGTGTGTGTGTGTGTGTGTGTGTGAATTCTGGCGCTCTTTGTTATCGTAGAGATTCTCAAAACAGCAACGGAAGTTTCAGACCACAGAGTAATCGATGTGGAAGACATGCTCCAGTATACCGAAAAATATGGGAAATGAGCCAACGTTATTGGTCACACAAAGGATGATTAATTCATGAAGAGGCTTGGGATCAATATTCGTGTACAGAACCTGACAGAACAGTTCTAAATCGATTCACTCATTTCAACAAGAAAGCGTTTCTGTTCCCGGATGCGATGTTTAACACTTATACCACTTTCTCAACTCTTGTATATCAACGGCGATTCTATACTTACATTAGTAGTTTTGTGTTTCTTTCCACTGAAGCAGAGATTATAAGCCATCTACTAAATTTATAGCTCATTACCTCAGAGACTGTTTAACATTAAAATGAGATATTTACAGAATGTGGATGCATGCCTTTCAAGTTTAGTGACATACTTTTTATACAGTAGTCATACAGTATCGGCCGGAATGCAGTATCGGCTACTACTGTGATTTCCCTTTTCGCCTCCATGTTGCAGAAGTTTCCGGTAAGCAGTAGCAAGCTTGTGCATCCACGCGCTATAGTCGGATATCTTCTTCCTCTCTTCAGTTGTTTGTCTGCTCTGAGTGCTTGATGTGATTAGTGTAGCTCTTAGCCCACGGAAGATATTCTGGAGCCTATAGCAGCTCTATATTTGCGATCTTTGTAAACCAGTGAACTTAACATTTGTGAACTGAGCAGAAATAGTGGCAATAAGTTCCCATGCTTTTGTATTCCACTATTGTTCTATATGTGGCAGTGTAATGTGATCACTGACAATCTATATTGTAACATAAAAGACAGTGGCCGATACTTTCTACAAGTCTTATAATTCTAGCGTTTTTACTTTCTATCTAATAAAGTACTACAAATAAAAAATAAAAATCATTACATTATACTATCTATAGAACATGTCTTAAGGTAAAAGAATAATATAGTAAGTTTCCGATTAACCACCACAGTTACAGAGTAAAGTAAAAAAACTCAACCCGGCCGATATTGCACGACCTTCCCCTACGTTTGCTTAGTAAGGGATATTGAATTGTTTCATAATTATATAATATTTTGAATAAACTGCATCAATAATTATTACTTTCTCTATTATAATCTGTTTCAAACTAGAATGATTTCTCTTTGCCCCATCCCATATAATAACAAGGTTTGAAACAAATTATGCGTAATTATAGTGAAGTAGGGGAAGTATTCCGATCTATCCAAATATTTGATACACAGATTTAATCATAAATATAGGTATTAAAGCACCTGAATAAAAACTAGAATTTTAGAAAAAAAAATGTCTGTCTGTCTGTCTGTCTGTCTGTCTGTCTGTCTGTCTGTCTGTCTGTCTGTCTGTCTGTCTGTCTGTCTGTGTAAAGCACAATTCAAAAAGGGAAAGTCGGGTAAGTATCAAACTTAATATTTAAGTTCAGTTATTTTTCAAAGATGGAACATTTTCAAGTGAATCCCTCTTCTCCAAACCAACCTCTTTATCTAAAACTTTTCAATTTTTGTTCTGTTCAATTTTTCTTTATTTTTTCCAATTGGTTCTGACGATTATGTTTTAAATTTGTCTTGATTTTATGACATATTAAATGAATATATTTTTTCTAGAAGGAGTTGATCATTTCCGAGACATTCCTTGTTATTAGTTTGAATTCCCATCATACCTACAAGAAAATAAATATGCAATAAAATCATTTAAATTGGGCATTCTTCATAGTTTCTGAGAAAACGAGCCATTTATACCAGAAAATGTCATTCAGAGAAAAGTAGCAAATTGAGAAAAACTTGCATATATTTATTGCAAAGAAAGACATCAAAAGGCACAGGTACAAAGAATTACCATGTTTAATATAGTAACAACCTACAGTGGAAAATGTTCCCTAAAAGATGGGCTTAAGTGTAAGACTCTATGCAAGTTTGTACATTGTCTTTTTTTCTGTGAAAAGTTACGGAATTTACATCACGAAATGGCAGGTGGAGTAACATTTTTTTAAATATACATAAAGTATAAGCATTGCCACTCCACACATATAAAAAGTAATAGAACATTTTAATAAATAAGATTGTACGAAAAAACTAAAAAATATAGTTTTGGCAATTACCATACCTCTGTAGAGAAATGGCTTTAATTAACAAAACAAAAATACATGCAAGCGGATGAGAAATCAATTGCTTTTACATGTCTATATATAAGTATATTATGTGCTTACTACTTCGGAATGTACTATTTAAAATCCGTAAGAATTAAAACCTACAACATATAAAAGCTGAATGTCACAAGTAATAAAAGGCAAATAAATGAGGTGCTTTGGTGGTATCTATGTATTCTCTTAGTAAATTTTACGGATTCAGTTTTATAGTTAAAAGATACACATTATAGCATGTGTTTGTTATATTGAACCTCACGTAATAGGGCAGGAGTAAGTGCAATTAAATAAATGCTATAATAAGCCTAGTATTGTCTGAACCTTTTCTTGCGCAATTAAAATAGCTGGAGCAACTTAACGTCCAGGTAAAATTAGTGGACCTTTATCTATTTGGAAGGATATTGTCTGACATCTGATAAAACTTGGCTTTGCACCACATTTTATAACTACTTTTCTTTGTTGAATTGCTAAATTGCAAATTTGATTGCAATACTTTCTGATATGACAAGAAATGATCTAATTTCTGCGTAATAAATGGTATTGAGTAACACTGTATGCAGCATAACATTACTCATGACATTTTACACCACAAATTTAAAAATCACAAGAGCAGAGTTATCGCTTAATTTTAAAATATTCCGATTATACGCATGAAAATTCATGTCAACCGATGTCAACTTAACTTCTTAAAAGCCTATAAAATCATAGACTCTTAAGCGACAACACCCTTGTAATTTTACGTGGTTCAGGATGACAACATAACATCCTTAAATGTCATAGGAGTGTTCAGGATGACAACATAGCATCCTTAAATGTCATAGGAGTGTTATAAACGAGGTTAGAGCTTTCGGCGCCCAAGGGTTGGGTCTCTCAGCAGCATTTCAAAGCATTTAGCCATCAATTGTATACGATGACGTCATGTTAAAAGTACTGTACCAACGACCTAACATCTCGGTTTTGTAATGAATAATCACCATTACGTTGAGTTTTGGATGGGGGAGATTATGGAAACTCAATACTCGTAGTTACGACATAGGCTCCATTAGATTGGATACAGAAAGTTCGGCCCTCCACTTATGATCTGTTTCCCAATATAAGCTCTATTTGGAGTGTTGTTGATCACAATCGTTTCACTTTAGGTTTGACAGCACGTCACATCTTTCTACCAAAAGGTACTAACATATTAGTAATTGACGCGAACATTTTGGAAAGCTCCTTCTGATATATAAGCGAGCGCCTAGCAAGTGTATATGACAAAATGAGGAAATCTAGCAAAGCACGTCAGAGAAGTGAGTCTCGCGAAGCGAGCAATGAATGAGTGGATAGGGGACGATTGAGCGAATTATCGAGAGCGTTTCTGGTACGACAAGAAGTGCTGTTCTCCGAGCAAGTTTTTGACTGCGGTGAAATGCAGCGAGTTCTGTTACTGTACGGCATTGGAGACACCGTTTGTTCGACTTTCAAGCGAGCGAACCGATCGGAGGAAGGGGCTAAGTCGGGCGTATTTCGATACGCCGCTACATCACAGAAGAAATTGAAATGATAGTGAACAGTGGAACTAGTTCACATCCGAGAAGGACAGAGAGGACTAAACGCAGTCCCAAGAAAAACTGAATTAGATCATTAACTGGCAGTGAAAATTAGTGAAGTCACAGTACGTCCCGGTTAACTTACAAGATGATGTTAATCGTAGCTTTAGCAATGGTCAACGCACTTTTAATTGCGACTTTCTAGTTGACCACAGCTCATAAAAGAATTATAACTGTCAATTTTACTCTCCCTACCACATATATAGGTAGAGGAAGTATTGCACTCCACCTGAAGATTCGATACCGATATTTCACCGGAAGTATATATTTTGAGGCCTTCTGAATAAATACGAAAAACAGCATTTTGAAAAAATGTCCGCACGAATTTGTGTGTGTGTGAACAGCATAACTCAAAAATAAAAAGTACGATAAATACCAAAGTTAGTGTTTAAGTTCAATATGGCACGAAGATGCGAAAAGAAGATTTTCAACAAAATCCCCCAACCCAAAACGACTTTTTATATAGAAATGTATTCGATATTCTTTTACTTTCTGATAAACAGATCTTACGATTTTGATGAAAATAAGATAAACTATGTCAATTTGACACATGCCAAATACAAATAGAATACACGTTTTCAAATTTCTGGGAATAGCGAGTGAAGTCCTCTTCAAGTATATTTAACAGAAAGGCCAAAAGCGTACAATACAAAAAATGTGGATCTGCCCAAAACAGCAATTTATTTCAAATAACTTTCGCGGCATCTGTCATTTTAGAGATAACCGTTATTATTGGTTGACTTTATCAATACTTCCAAGGGTTGGCCGGGCAACCGCTTCTATAAAGACCTATAATTACCCTCCACCAATAGCAGCCTAAACGCGTTTCGTTGCAGTATCCCTGACTCTATTGCATTGCTCCCATGTGTTCACAACACGATCGTTCTAGTTTGAGACAAAATAAATGTTCTCAAAATGAAAGGAAGTCGAAATCTACAACTGGTCATGCAGAAAAATATTACCTGCTTTTTAAAGAAAAAGTGAAACTTGGCGTCAGAAGGTTATGTCAAGGAAAAGGATGTTGAACAAGGACACAGTGATGTATGAAGAAGCTAAGAGAATGGGCTGGAAATATCACCCACCACCTGGAGTGGTCGGTGACCATGTAAGTCCTTCGTGGGCGGGAACAACTCACGTCGTTCTGTACTCGGCGCACGTTCTGTTGGCCCATAGCAATGATAACTACAGATCTTGTAAAGTGGAAGTGCACTTACTTCACTGTGATCTACAAGTTAACAATATGAGAATTACCATCCACAAAGAAACGAGGAAACAATCGGTTGCAGTTACTAATGATTTAACCGAGCGAGTTGGCGTCGTGGTAATGTGTGTGACTCGCATTCTGACCATACTGACTTGCGTTTTTCGGTGGGTTCCCATTCTCACTAGGCAAATGCGGGGTTGGATTCTCTGCCCCATGTATTCCTTTCCTTTCACACTTGACTCCCTTGACATCTTTCAGGTTTGGAAGCGCACAAATGGTACAGATGCGCACCCTATGTAAACCTTCTTCCCTGGTTCTCCCTGAAGTTGCTGCTTCATCGACCTCTCACTCAGTGGTGGTGTAAAGCTTCTGTTGAATAAGACAATCCAACTGTTGGGAACTTCTGCACATCTCTGTAGCTTCGTTGGCTTCGCCCTCTACCACCCTTAGGTCACCTATCGCCTCATCTCTTGCGCTTGGGAGGTGGTACCCTCCATAGAAACTTGCCAGATTGCGTGTGCAAGGTGTCACCCCTCCCTTGTTTAAATCTCATCACTATTGATTTAGTTTCTTTAATCTAAATGTTTACTGCAATTTTCAGTAGAAGACCGGTATTTTTAGGTTAAATGTTTTGGAATCGTTTCTACCCATCATTCAATATGTGCAGTTACTAGTAAATCGCGATACTTATTCTAAATCGAATCACCCTATACAATTTGCCGTTTTCTTTGTGTAAACGAATAAATCATTCCTTAAATCTAAATGTAATTGATATGAGTGCATAATCAAGTGCATAATCTTAATGATGTGACACTAGTAAATGTCGCGCTAACGACTCAGTGCGACAATTTTTAACGATTATCATATTAAAATTATAATTATGGATAATTAACCACAAATTCAACATATTACGCAACATTATCAATTGTGAGAAAGAATATGTATTTTCGGCATATATCTTTGGCATCCATAGCTGACGTAAATGTGAACGCCTGCATATTTTCGATATGAGACGTTCTCCCAGCAATGCATTGCTACTGCCTGACGTGTTGAAACGAAAAGCAATACTACCTACCACTTGTGTGCATTCCCTTCCTGGTGCTATGGCCTTTGGTGAGCCTATTATAAGCATAGTAAGGTCAGTAATTATAATTTTAGATCTTGATGAATCTTGGTTAATAATGCACAGTTTTCTTTCATTTTTAAAGCTCAGAGAAGGGAATATTACAAAATGGTTTCATTTTTTCTCTATAAAGCCATAGTAAGTTGCAATACCGATATTAGGCTATTGCTAATATTGATACGCATGCCATAATGAGCCAATTAAGCACAATATTCAATGCAGTAAACACCTTTTTATAATGAAAATAATGACAGAAGTTTATAATCTACATTTGCCATGAGACTATAATGGTAATAAGTAACATACGAGCATATTGTCATTGTATCAAGTTTCATGTGACTATTGTGTTCGACCATAAGTCTAAATTTAAAATATTTACAAATTAGTTTTAATATTCCACGCTTACTTGAATCAGTAAGTAGAGCCTTACCAGCAATGAAATAGCTGGCAGATTGTGACGTACGCAGATGCGAAAGTATTTGATTTTATTCTGATCTCACCTTGACACAATACTTCATGATACATACTCTGTATACGCTATAATTTTAAACAATTAAAAATATTCTGTGAAATACACCAGCCATGGATTTTCTGAAAATGTGCCCATTATACATTTTTTTTTTTTTTTTTTTCCAATCCATGCACTGTTCGAATATGTTTCTTGATTTTGTGGCAAGAATCACATCGTGTGCATTTGCAGAAATTTTCGCCGGTGTAAGTTGCACTCACTATCACTCGTATCCGATATTGTTACCTTTACTACACCTGCACTGGTTCTTGAATTGAACATACAATAATAATCGATAGTTGCGCTATCAACAGATGGTTCCTGGTAGTGTTAAAAGATTTGCGCACACCCGAAAGTTTTTATTTTTACATGTGCTTCTTTTGATTGGTAGAAGCCTGCACTTTAATGAATTACATTAACGTACATCTACCGGACGTATAATTACTGCAACATATTACAACATATTCCACTTTAAGTCACTTATGTAAGTACAATATTTAGAGGTCATATGGTCCTTTATAAATAGGAGTGATTGCGAAACTATGGACCCAGATTATACTACACTATTATTTCCTTCTTGAAATTATGCAGCAACCCACAAGTAACGCAAGTAGTACTTTAACTACGGTGCGTATTTGTTATAGAAAGCAAATGTTTCCAATTCATTTAAATGGATATGAAACACAGGAGTACACATTTCTCTGAAATAGACCGAGCGTGTTCAATTTAATTAATTGTGGAGTATAAAGATATTGCTAGAAATTAAAAAAATATGGACAGGGCTACTAAAAGAAAAACAAATAAAGCTATAGCAATTTTGGTGCGCTGCAAATTTCTGCTACTCGTTTTATTTTTTATCTCTTAAGTTAATTGTTCGCTACATAAAGTGTCTGACAGTTCTAGCCCTTATATTTACTGCACAAAAGAAAATATGAACCATGTATGCGTACACACATTATCACATTTGACAAAGAAAAATTTGATGTGCGGCACTCACATGACGTTTTTTTACTCTTGTGCAAACTATACTTACAAACGCTTATTCTTCTGTCTACTTTATGTTATTCCAGAAATTATCTTATTACATACACCGTTTGACAAGCATAAAAAAGCAGACTCTGGAAGCGTATATTTTTCTACGTGCACATCGTTTCCAAGGCCGGTTTACAATGGTGTTCGGAACGCGTCTCTAGCTTCGTACAACTGAATCCTCTCATAATTGAGTCTCAATTACTCAACGTACACTCATAGCTGAGCGGTTATGGACAAGTATGTAGGAGCCAGACCTACAAAGGTTTATTGTAGAAATACGAAATGTGTATTAAACACATTGTAACATAACTTTCAATTGCTAAGCTTTGCTTGATTTTATGCCATTTATGCTCACATATAAAAACTGGAACATACTACTCTGTTTTCAAACTTAAATAAATGTATTCCTATATGTAAAATCAAATAAAAATGGAAATTAACTTAGTATCGGGTAAGTAAACCTTCTGTTTCTATTACTGCCCTCATTTTGGGCGGCATGGATGACACCAAATGCCTAGTGAAATTTTCATGAGACGATACTTCGCATTATATACCAACATTCATAAGAGATAAATGAGCCCGAGTATTTACACAACCAATATTAAGGTAATTTTCTAATAACTTTGCATTTATTTTGAAAACAATAAGAATGTGTTATTTGCGTTTTTATAAATGAATGTGTTTAAAATATAATTATTTATCTTCTGCAAGAAAAACATAAGGCATTGCTGTTAAACTAAAACTGAAAGAAAGAAACATGATCAAGGATTCGAACTCATGTTGACCCACTTACGAGACAAAAGCGTTTTACCATTCGGCTATCAAGCGTACGGCCAAGACGCAAGGCGCGTGTAGGCCAAAGTATGGAAAGGTAGAGTTAGACAGAAAACTTCAATACCATAGTCGGGATCCAAATCATAGAACTTTTCAGTCTGACTCTACCTTTCCAAAGCGTATATAGTGAACGCAGCATCAACAATTGCTTCCGATGTCTCCCAAATCGAACTTTGTTTCTGGCAGCTATTCATTGTGTGTGTGTGTATGTGTGTGTGTGTGTGTGTGTGTGTGTGTATGTGTGTGTGTAAGGTATTTCGTTATAGGTACAATGGGGATAATGAATATATTAGGCTTTAAGTTATAATCAAATTCTTACAGAGCTGGTCAGTGTGTGAAGGCTCTGAAATTCTGTTCCCTTTGTACGGCCAAGAGATACAAAAAAAATGAGGAACAAGTTTCTATTTGAGAAAAGTATACCTACGTTTTGGAAAATTCAGACCAATAACAAGAAATGTCTTTGAAGTGGTTCTCTCGTCCAAAAAGAGGTATCGAACATAAACTGTATGTTTTACGAGGTCTACATTTTCTATATAGTTAGATTTTGCTTATCTCTTACGGTTTACCAGTTATTCAAGTCATCTAGATCGAAGGGGACTTCTGAGGACATTTCCAGAAAACTCAAGACATACATTATATTTGTCATGAAATTATCTTAAATATATACATATATTACATAAACAAGTCAGAGATGAAGGCTTGAATAGGGTTGGCAATGAAACCACGGACCCTGAGCAGGAGAACCGCGAGCAAAACCACTTGTGAGCTACTCGGGCATCCCTGCACAAGGTAATATTGATACTCGCACGTTTCATCAATCTTGGCAGGATGTGCATTCAAAATAGCATTGTAAAGCTGTTGACATCTTATAGTGAAAAATGAACATTTTAGTCTGTCTTCACGCCTGGAAAATGTCTAATATTTTAGGTTTATCCGTTCGTGAGGAAATTAAGAGAAATGAAAACACACAAAAGTAAAACGCTCTCGGCGGTTGACTACGGCGTTCTAATCGTCTTATCTTCTGATGAAGGCATAAACCGAAACACAGAACGTTTTTTCTTGACTGCGCAATTTCTTTTTCTTCTTCTACTTCTCTTAATCTTTATTTGCAGTTATTCATGTGTGTATGCGTGTACTACCGAGCGGGATGGCTCAGGCGGTTTCGTTTGTTGCCCAACTTCGGGAGGCCCAGGTTCAATTCCCGTGGCCAACCTACCTGAGCCATGGATTTGTTCGAGCGTTTTCCCCGGTCGCTAGGCGAGAGCTGGGTAGGTTAATTACATCCCTCTAATGTCCTGTTCCTCCATTTCAACTCCATTGTCATTTTATATCATCTTTCATCTGGTGGATAGAAGTGTCGGCGGGAGTTTCGGCGGTGCATGGCGGGATGATATGCTCTGAGTGAACACTTTCTCCTCCGCCGGGACGGACTCCGGTCTTCGAGCGGGCCAAGTAGGCCGATTCAGGAACGCAGCTGTCTGGTTGCCGGTTGTGCAAGTCTGCCTGGAGTCTTCCTTTCTCTAGGGGGGGGGGGGGGGAGTGCGGCCTCTGGTCTCCGAACTGGACTCGTGACTGTTTCGGGACCATGATAGGATTGATGGCGATTGTTCTAGACCGCCGGGGAGTTTCTATGTAGTTAAGTTTAGAGTTAAGTTTAGAGACCATCCCCTCTGTACTGTTGTGACTCATTGGGGTAGTTCGCCTTCTGTCTCCTCTCACTTCATCCTCCCTCCTGGAGATCCCCCAATTAAGGCATAGGTACAAAAGACCAGTCTGGTCGAGGTGCCGAATCCCCTCCGAACAATCCAATCCAATGTATGTACTATTATCGAGTAATATGTGCGCGCACGTATGTGTTTTACCTATACCTATATATTTAATTCGCCAAAAGAAATGGTGCCGTTAAATACCCATCGCTCGAGAATGGATAGCGGTAAAGTAAGAACGAACAATATATTTTAAAGAGAATCTCAGCAAGGATGTCGTGCGTATAAAACCAATACATACATGCTGCTGAAATAATGACCTGTAGCTAACTGCACGCGGAGTGGCGTCAAAGGTCAAACTTATGCAAGTTGAGCGAGAGGTCGACACGAAGATTGTGGCTTGATGATGCATCGATGATAACTTTCATTATATTCGCCGAGAGAAGTGGAACATTACACAGATGGCGCAATACTCTGGAATCTAATGAATCGTAAAAGGAAAGGTACAGCAAGGAAACATCAACTAAACAGGAACGACAAAACGTTATCTTTAACTCTATCATTACAGGTGTTGGGAACAAATATAAATGCCATATAGGCGAAAAAGGAATCGTATATGATTTCAATTTGAACAGGTCTCTTAAAAACAAAATAGATAAAAATATAAAGAAAATAAAATGCACTTAAATAATCAAAAATACTAAACAAACCCGCTAGAAATAGAACGCATTCACTTTTTTAAACAGTACATGTTAAATTCTTTTCATTATGTACGATTATTTTATTATTTACTTATTGCGTCACGTTTGGCCTTCACTTCAAGTTAAGGTCGAAGTTAAAGCGGTATCGGCGCACTTAGAGACAGCTTTGGATTCATGACTCCCACAGATGTTTCTTGAAGCAAATCAAGAAAGTCCCAGAAAGGATGAAGAGGGTGTAATCGCAACATTCTCTTGTACTGAGAAAACAGATAAATGAACAGGTTAGCTTATAGTATATTGCGATACTACAGTTCATCTATTTATCTTGAAACACGGGAATTAGAGAGAGAGATAGCGCGCACTATCGCATCACTTCTATGTAACGTTCCAATTGACTCCGTCTGATTATATTGTAGCTATCCCTTTAACACCTTCAAGCCCAGCGCTTCAAAGACTACTGTTAGATGTCGGTAGTATAGATATACCGTACATTGGGGATTTTTTGGAGAATCACTTTCTTCTAAATTTATTATGAAATTGTCCAACATATCAATTAATCCGTCTTTTCCACAGTACATCTTTTCTACCTCCTTCATTGATTTGTGTCCATATTAGCTCGATAGCATTCGTATCACAATGACACAGAGCTAAGGTATGTCCATTTAATTCAGTGTCCGCCTCGGTAGCATGGGTGGTAGCGTGTCTGCCTCACGTTCAAGAGGTCCCAAGCTCGAATCTCGGTTAGGGTGTTACCTGGGTAAGGCTTTTCCGGGGTTTTCCCTTATCATTAAAGACGAATGTCGGGTAACTCTAAGCTCTATGGACCCTGGACACATTTGAGCATAATTTCACCCATTCCATACATCGTCCGATACGACTTAACGTTAGAAGACGTAAATTACAAAAAATAAAATAATAATAATTATTAATGATAATGATAATAATCAAAATAATAATAATAATTCAGCTATGGAGCCGATTGTATACAGTTTGAACTTGTCTTTGTTTCTGTTCATTATCTGGTACAACACCAGTTTTGATAGCATATTGCCATTATTACCGTATTTCACTGTCAATATAAAGCACTATTTGTAAATAAGCAAGCCCTGCACTGGTTGCAGCACCTGTCGCTGTCTGACAGCTAGGCAGTCGCGGATATCAGTGGCAATATGTTTACAAAACTTTTCACCCCGTCCTTGTCACAGGGAGGGGTAGCGCTAAGTAGGTCATGTTTCAAGTTTAACCAGACGAACCTTAAAATGGTAAGCACTTTATAAGGAATGAGGAAAGGTTTTGAAAAACGAGGCGCTTGCGTTGAGATTTTTCAATTTCCGAGATTCCGTTATGTGCTTACCACATGTTTACTGCATACTATGTTTTGCAATGTGTATTTATATCAATTTGAATTTTAGTAATTATGATATTAGCTGAAACATTAATAAATATAATTGAATATAAATGTTAGATTTTAGAACGTGTAGAGACAGCAGGACCATCCTCTTCCAGAGAAATAATATAAAACAAGTTTAGATATAAAGAACAGGAGTGGAGATGTTGCAATTTCATTCAATAATTGTATAAACTGTAATATCAAAATCAATATTTCAAAATAAATGGTTTTTCTTACCGCACTAGTGTTTTTGGTCATTTTTAAAGCACCGAGATTCCTTTTGTTTTCATAGCAACTAAATTGCAGGCGGGAATATATAGCAACAATAACGGTAAGTATGGAATGCTAGTTACATCATGCAAAAATTAGTTCGTTCCTGAAAACCTGGAAAAGAAGCTTTAAGACACAGACAACTTAATGTCTGAACAATGGTTGTTAAGCTTTTAACACGAATAAAGAACGCAGAAAGCAAGTTCTCTTTGTGTAATTCACACAGTATTATAAAATGATGATGATAATAATAATAATGATGATGATGATGATAATAATAATAATAAATAATAGTAATAATAATAAAATTTCATTTTTCCTATTTTATTTCTTATAACCAAACGGGGAATTAAGTTAGATTTATTTATCTGTACTTGTGATACTCAGTACCCTGTTAATAATTACAACTGTGAAACATTTCACTCAAAACAATAAATTCTTATATTTCAAAATAGAAAATATGAATGATATTAAAAGATGGATTATTCTAGTTTCAAATACAGTAAAAATAGTATTTAAAGTTACTTTGAGCCTGTAGCCTGCTTTAAACGTGTTTAAAATAAAAAATGTAGTTAGTATCACACTGAAAAATGCAGTTCCACAATCGGCAGTTGAACCACGGATCTTCCGGTTTCCGTTCGATCGCTCTATTGAGCTACCTCGAGAAAATGCCAGCACAACATAAGACTCGCAGTTTTTCCTGGTAACCATCAGCAGATCTCAAATGCATTTCGAGATGACGACTTACAATGCAGTAAAGTACTTTGAAGATCCAAAGATCAATCATCAAAAATTGATTCTACCTATGGAACCTTGTCCTAGGCTCAACAAGTATGAAAGAGTAATTAATTACCAACAATATTTCTTCAAATGTTGGGCTCCCCCTCTAGGATTAGGATTACTACGGTGGGGATTCGGCACTGCTACCAGTCGTCGTGATCTACTGTACCTATGCTACTAAATGGGGCATCCCCGCGAAAAAGGATGAGGCGAGAAAACATAGAGGGCGGCCGTCTCAAGTAACCACGACAGTGCACAGGGCAGGGTCCCTACATTTAACTTAGATGGAAAGCTCCCCCGATGGGCCAGGACAATGGACATTCCCCCTACTGTGTTTGAAAGCGATCCCAGCAGCCGGCTCCGACCTCGGAGGAAGTGGTTCACTCAGAGCATATCATCCTGCCATGCAGCGCCGAGACACCCGCCGACACTTCTTCCCTGAAAGAGACCACCAGATGAGAGAATATGTGAGATGATAATGGAGATGACATGGAACGACAGAAAATTCGGGGGATGTAATTGACCTACCTAGCATTTACCAGGCGATCCGGGAAACCCCCCGAAAAAAAATCATGGGTCAGGTAGGCCGGCCACGGAAATCGAACTCGGACCTCGCGAATGCGGCCACTGACCAAACCATCTAACCCATCCCGCTCGGTTACGCCTCCTTTGCTTTCACTTGGGAACTCAAAATGCGCGTGCTTTTCCTGTGTTCCAGAAAGTGAAGTTGTTCAAATACAGACAGAGTCGCAAATAACCCTTCAAGGATAACTGAAGTTACGTAGCCGTAAACTTATGTGGTGCATTCATAACAAACAAAAACTAAATTCTGCAGATAGATGCTATTCCCCCGCATAAAATGCAATGAAAGGATTGTTTGATTAGAGTGGTTAAATTGTAATAATTAAGGCATAGTTCCTATGCACCTTACTTAAGCTATTGCAATGAATACATAATCGTTTCGTAACTTTTGGTCCTGTAAAATAGGATCTGAGTTCTTGAACCGAACTTTGTAATCACTCCGTCTGCCAGACATCGGTTTTGTGTGTGGTTACTAGCTCATACAGTGCATTATGTACTGCAACATTCGGAGTATGAGAATCCCTTTGACTATGTGAGTTATCTGAAAACAGAACATGCTAAGCTCCTTGGTGATAGAAAATTGCCAAGTTTTATAAGGCATGTCAATTGTTTTTTGAACGAAGGTAATTGTTTCTGTAGTTATTTAGTATTTATAGTACTCTTGTTCCATTCTCAAACAAGTTTGTTCTCACATTTGTTTTTGTCCACAATGTAAATATCAATATATACATTAAAAATTATGTTTAGGTACGTTGCTGTATTTAAATTCAAATACCGTGCATATGTTCAAAATTGGAAAAAATGTATGCCTTATCTTTCAGTAATTCGGTGTATTTCAATTCAGGTGCACACACTTTACTTACATGATAGGTATTTATTCTGTCCATTTTATTCTAAAATGTTCATAATGTTCATAATACACTCATACTAGTTTTTAAAGAGGCAGGATTTGAAAGTAGATTTAAAACTCCTTTGTGCTTTTATTTTAAAATGTTTAAAAGACACCGAAATTTTGTTTCATAAAATATAATTACTGCTTCAGTGCCATCTATGTATTGGAATGGGTAGACTATTACCCACTTTGCAGGCAGAAGCGCACCAGGCGGAGTGAGGCAAACTAGGTACAAGTTTCGGGCTTTGAATTTGGATGCCCGAAAATTAAATCATTTACTTTAGTTTATTTATTCTGATGAGCGTAACAGGCCTAAGTCCATTTACAATGTTCATTAAACAGTGATTAAATACAGTAATATTTATGCACATATATAAAAAATGAAAAAGTTAAAATTCAATGAGAATTTAAAAGTATCTAGAAGTATATTTATATAAACTGGTTGCTTTCCGGTTCGATACCGGGTATGCCCTTCGACGAATGTTCAATACGTCCGGTTGTCTTCCGAGTAAACAGAGACCGTTATTATTGGTACCTATGCAACTAGATTATATTGCAGCTGATAACTGATTACAGCATTACACTCTAGAAGAGAAGATATTGCCCAGTGGTGGAATAATTTGCTATGGTCTGGCTTATGAAATTAGTTGCGAGTAAAATCCTAGTGATACCTCTAATATCTGCGTTATATTAACTTTCTACTACATTCTAACTCACACAAAACTTATGCTACATAAAAATATATTCATAAAGTATATTTCATTATAAATCATTTGTACAGTTGCAGTATTTTACAATTATACCAGCGTGAAGTTCTCGTATAAACAAACTCTACAACGCCAATAAAATATATCAGTAAAGCATTGAGTTATATTAAGGTTATTTATCAAATGACAGCGATTTGGTCATTTTTTTAATTTATTATCTTCCGGTTTGTTCACTGAGTTTATTTCGAAGATCATACCATAATAATGACGGGTAACTTAGCCACCTAATTCAATTGCATTCATTACAATGGCGACTCTCGTCCATTTAATGTATCTGGTAGTTCCGCAAACCTAGTTTTCTTTCTTCTTTTTTTTAACTTGTCCCACAATTTCCGATGTAGGTATCTAAGAATACAGCTAAATTCTAGAATTTGCTATTTATGCAGTAAACACTCAATATGTCCTTGTTTTCAGCATTACGTATTGAATAAAGAGTTTATTGGGGGATTTCAAACAAAGTGCGATCAGTTCAAACGAGCGAAAAACTTGAAAAATCACTCCATGCACAACAAAAGTTAACAGTTAACTCTTTCCATTCCATCATGCCCATTAAATTAAACATAAAGTTCAATGAAATGCGAGTTTAAAAGTGGAGGCATGACCCACCTTACCATTAATACCAATGATGGCCGTGACTTAGGCGGGTAAAATCGTGCTGCAACACAAAACACAACCTCTGAACTTTGTTGCGTGATTGTGCCATTCACTCTTGTTGTGGGTTATATAAACATTCCCCTTAAAGAAGCCAATCATTATATTACTGTAGTGACATCATTAGATGACTGTTCCGTCACTTGCACGGTGAAAAAGAGTAGGGAATAGCTGAAGATGGAAATGTGAACGCTCTAACTGAGAATTTGAAAGTTTAACAAAGAAGCAAAAGACCGCTTAGTTATTTTCGTACACATAATTGATTCCCCAGAAAATAAATTGGCATAAATTATCTATATCATGTTTGCCAAAATATGAATATATTTTATATGCGTTGTTCACAGAGCAAGGTAGTGCCGTGGTAATGGTGGGACCTGTCGGGGCGTCATGGGTTCAAATCTCCGCGGCTGATCAATCTGACGCAAGTTTAACTTTTTCCCATATATTTTCTCCGTCCCTAGGTGAATACTGTGTTGGATAATTTGATCCATGAATTGCCCTCTCGTCTCTTTCATCACTACAATTTCATTTCCTTTTTCACCGCCTCACCAGGCATTGGGCTGGGTATGCTATGACCAAAAGTTTGTTTGCTCCTCAATAGGAAGCTGACCCAAGGCAGTGGCTTTTAAGTTCTTGGAGATATATCTTCCAAAGAGGAGGGTAATCCGTTAAAGAAGAAGTCTTCTTCAGTATTTATACGTTTCAAATGCTATGTTTCGAGTGTGTGTGGAATTGTATAATAAGATTCTCTTCAGAATAAGAATTCGCACAATTGTAATACTACAACTAGTCTCAAACTAGAATAATCCTATTATAAACATATGAGAGGTGACAAAGAGAGAGATACGTATTTAACGGAATGCTCTTGGGCAGCTGGTTGATGGATGGAAGTCCATGATGTTTATAGAGATGGTTTCCGTCGGAATTATAGTATAAACAAACATTAGATAATGTGTTTCGTCCAGTTGTTAATACACTTTATAGGAGTTTTGGTAGCAGGAGAGGAAAACAAAAGCTGCCTATTACTATTTGAGTCATGGAAATGCAGTCGTTTTGAATATATTACTACTATTTATTGTTTAGTAACACGATTATGTGAAATCATGGTGTTTTGTGTTCTGATTTTCTCATCAGGTCCTTACAAGGTATTACATTCCGTCCAAAATCTGTACATCGACAACTTCCCGAAAATATGCGTGTGCAATTGTGTGTGTGTCTGTGTGTGTGTGTGTGTGTGTGTGTGTGTGTGTGTGTGGGTGGGTGGGTGGGTGGGACGGTGAGTGGGTGTACCAGGCATTAGACTGAACACCCATCCTGAATATGGCATCATCCAACGTTTTCTTGGTCCTCACCCAAGGAAATGGCTTGTAAGTCTTCGAGATATAAAAAGTAGAGAAATCCGTTGAACAAGCCTTCAGTGTGTATCTGCGGGGAAAAAAGGAAAATATTTTTTTTAATCTATCGTCCTCCAACGTTGTCATATACGATGGTGAATGAAGTGGGTGAAAGGATGCTTAAATGAGTCCAGGGTAAATGGAGCTTAGTCTTACCCGACATTCATCTTGAAGGATAAGGGAAACCCCGGAAAAAACCTTATCCAGGTAACTCACCCTAACCAAGATTCGAACTCGGGACCTCTTGAACGTGAGGCAGACACGCTAACACCTACGCTACCGAGGCTTAGTATTTAAGTTCAGTATCTACTATGAACGCGAGACGAGTATTTGTTTTAGAAAATCCCCACTTCATATTTCACTTTTGGAACATTTTCCGACACTTTTTATTTCCTCAAAATGGCTCGAACAATTCTGATTGAAATGCCATGTAGTCAATATATGTATATGAAAAATAAAAGTTATTAACTGAATTTTCTGTGAATAGCATGTGAAGTTCTCCTCATTTGTAAGAAATTCTGTGCAATATTGTATAACTGCAAGTGAAAGATAAAACATCTGAAATAAATTGTACCAATTATTTCAGATACATCGGTTATCTATTTTGAACTTTTCAATAACGTTGTTACTTTAAAGTAACGTCGCTATTTGATTGTGTCTCGCACATCATGGAAATATTTTGAGATTTCCATGACCGCATAAAGCCAGCCGTTTTTTAAACTTCTAGCTATCGATTAGATTTCACCTATCCTATGTACAGCGAAATGTGTAATGGATAGAGCAAGCATTTTTGTACTCGAGCGGGATTGGAAGCTTTCACTGCAAGTTCAAACTCCAAGAAGATGGCCCCGTAGCTCTCAGTAGAGCAACTGCCTGTAATGCTAGGGGGGAGGGGGGTCCCGGGTCCGATTCCCGGCTGGGGTTGGAGATTTTTCTCCAACCAAGATGGTTCCTCATCTTCCCCAGAGTCTGGAACTATGAATAAGAGTGCGAATGTGTGTGTGTGTGTGTGTGTGTGTGTGTGTGTGTGTGTGTGTGTGTGTGTGTGTGATCAAGTGAATTAAGATAAGAGGAAAAAATAAATAAAAAAAATCCAAAGTACCACCAACTCAACGTCTACGAGATAACACTATCGCAATATGTCTCCAAAGGAGAACGACCGCCGATAGGATCCTTGCAGTCAAAGCCGAGGTAAAATGGAACAACAACAACAATAATAATAATAATAATAATAATAATAATAATAATAATAATAATAATAATAATAATAATAATAATAATAATAATAATAATAATAATAATAATAATAATAATAATAATAATAATAATAATAATAATAATAATAATAATAATAATAATAATAATAATAATAATAATAATAATAATAATAATAATAATAATAATAATACTAATGATAGTAATAGTAATAATAATAACAACAGAGAGAATGTAATGGAATCTTTAAATTCAACTTTCACCCACTTCCAGTCGTCCACGGCCGCGCCGTGGTTCAGTGGTTAGATCGCTTGGCTCTCACCAAGGCGGCCCGGGTTTGATCCCAGGCGACCGCAAAGTGAGATTTGTGGTGGACAACACGGCGCTGGGGCGGCTTTTCTCCGGTTTCCCCCGCCATTTCATTCCACCGGTGCTCCATCTTCATCTCATGTATCATGTGTCATCGCCTGCGGTGCCGTATGTAGTAAAAGCGGGCATTAAACACTACACATTTCATTTCATTTCCAGTCGTCCGAATAATCAAGAACCAATGGCACACAAGAATTTCATAACTTTCTTTTAGTATTCTTTAATATTTGAACTGTAATTTATTTATGTTGTACACCCAAGTATAGAGGCGCCGTGGGAAGACTCCAACTATTGTATAGATGTTATGCGGTCAGGACTAACGATGGTATGTGTTTTTTTTTAGCTTTTTTTAAAAAAAAACTATAATTTACTGTTATTACTCGTGTGTACCTTAAACGGTTTCAATTATCTTGGAACGGGCAGTATGTATGCATGCCGCACTTTTTGCGACTGTTTCCTTTCATCTTTTTCCGGCATTCGTGATAACAGGACCTAGAACCAGCCGAGGTGGGCACATGTGCGAGTAATGTCACCTCAGGTGCTTTGTTATCACGGCCATTCACAGCACATTATGTCCTGAAATATCTATGCAGCATATGTGTGTAGCCGGACAAAACTAGAGATGAATGGCATATTGTGCTACATGTGTTTTCTGGTGTCCACGAACTGGAATGAAAACACCAAGGCCTTGGCTCGTTGGGTAACGTTCATCAGAGCCACTCAGAACAACACCAAGCACAAAGAACACGAAATCAAGATTACAGCTGTCATGTAGGTAAAAACCATTATAACCGGAAGTGTGTAGTTCGGAATGCTGCCGGCGGTAACGTAATGCTCCCAAAGCACAGTTACTTTTTCAAGAGACACAATTTAATGCTTGAGCGAATACGGGACTAATGATAATTACTACTAAGTTGGTAACGGTCCATATGCAATAACTAAGACGTGCAGGAAACACGAATGGCATTGCATAAACGATGCAGAACGTCCTTCACTGCCTCTCCAACCGGTACTCAAAACAGTCAACCTCATAAATTCCATCTAACTGCTAGATCTGGCACGCACGTGCAGCTTTACGGCCGAGATTAAACCCTCCTGATCCATTACTTTTTCACACTATCGTTCCCAAGGCCTCTCTATAACACAACACGGTTTATTGTGTGAGAATGTTATAGCTGTTTCTCCTTGGTTTATTACCCTTTAGTCCCTAGTAGCAAATAGTCCATAAAGACAGTGGCAAAAATTCCATCGATAGCTGGAGAAAATGTTGGTCTTTATCAATCGACCAGCTAATATGATTTATAAACTAAAAATCTTCACGTTCTAGACACATTTCAAAATTTAAAAAAGGTAGCAAATTTTTTGTCTAAAAGCGCCAAAATATGCAGTTTTCAGAGATTCTACAACATATATTATTACGAAATTGCAGCTGTAGTTGAGCGTGTTTATTACTTACGATAATACACGAGTACATATTCATAAAATTACATCCCTGCTAATAAAATACCTACACAACGAAACAATCGCTTATCTCCATGCTAATATGTGCAATGTGAGTGTATCTATCTATAAGGCATACGGTATTAGAAGACATATGAGGCGGAGCTAGGGAGGGCTCGTCTAGAGCGAGCAGCGTTGCCTAGTTCGGAGCGCACAGCACAAGCGTAAGCAACAGAGATTTCTCTTTCTCGTGGACCAAAAATTAATACTGGAATTTTCACATTTTAATATGCCTTGATATATGCTGCAAACATTTTTGAGGCAGCCTGTACAAATGCCATTTTTCTTCGGCGTGTGGTTCTCAACTTACTGCTTGGAAAATAAACACCGGATTCCCGTGATTATGCTTGTAATCTGCATGAATTCATTATCTTGCCCATGTGTTATTCCTTTTCATTACGCAGTACTAAGTAAGACATGAAGTGTCGTTAGGAACTGTATATATTTAATTCTTAAATTAACTGACCACGGAGCACTGCAGTCCAGGAGTGCGCGCTCTTTGAAGTTCGGTTCAAGACCAGTACGTAACGCAAATTGAGTGTAAGGTGCTTTGTGTAACTGTGACAATAACAAAGTTCACATGTTTACGTTGTGTTTTGTGAATTGTTGACAATGTCACTTTCAAGACCTGGTACCAGTAGCGCAGGTACTTAGGGCAAAGTACTCTGCTCCCAGGCCAGAAATATTAAAGTGTTAAGTTTCTTAAACGAGCAAGTGCTTAACCGAACAAACTTTTCACAAAGCTACGAACTCACGACCAGAGCGTGCAATGTGAGTGTGCATACTGTGTCGCTTAGTTTGAAACAAGGCAAAACTTCTATCTCAGAAATTGGTGAACCTTTATTTATTTTATTTAAGCTAGCAATTCCTCTACAATAAGTCGTTTTTAGAAATCCAGGTACGTTATTTGCAGTAAATAAGCATGTTAATATTGAATGTGGCCGTTTATAATGTTATCATAATTATCTTTTGCTGCGTAAGTTTACGTTCCGACAATTTGTCAGAGGACAATTCTTCGTTCCCTCTCCCTAACTTCCGCTCTGTGGCGCATCAGTTGGCAACAGGGCAGCCATCGTGTGCACGCATTGGCTCAGTTCACATGCCTTCTAAGACCGTGCGCCATACAGTTTTAATTTCAATGGGAGTTTGAAAAAAAAATTACGAGTGGTTCCTCAGTTTGAGTCTCGAAATTATTTCGCAATCATTAATGATGCTCACGCCATTCATTGTCTCTGAAGAACTGAGATGTTAAAGGACTATAACCTTAAAACCAGAGAGAAGTTTCCACTGTCATATTGAAAATATTTATGAGCACTTTTTTACCGTAACTTTCATAGATTTATGGAGAAATGTTTTAAAATGCAAGGATACCTGGCAACTGTGCACTTGCCCTTGCAGGTGGGTGGAAAAATTACATCCTCGCTGCAGAACAAATGTGACTGTACTACGAGAAAGATATTAACTTCACTTGTGGTGTTTATTTCTAAAAAAGTTATTTCCTGTATTTTCAGCCTAATTTTTTATGAAACCAAGCGAAGCCGAAATATTCTTGTTTAAGTTTGCACGAAAGAATATAATATAAGGTTTGCTGATTACGGAACCCATGTACAAATCAGTTACAGTACTCTATAACAAATAAAAAGTTTTGGTGGGTATTTCTGAACAATTAATTAAATGCGATAAAACATAAAATGATTGCAATTATACATTCAATAGATTTACAACTAAATTATGTTAATTTTATCTTAACATACAATAAAAGGATTTAATTACATACAATGTTGATAATGTAATTCAGCAAATTAAAACATTCACATAAAATAAATCAACCAATATATCCAATTTTTCATATGCACAACACAAAATTTAAATAAAATTTAGTACATTTATATAATCTAACCCTTAAATATCGAGTATACACCATTTTAAAAGGGTAAAAGGAAAAGGAACAAAATATACATAATTTTTAGAGGGACAAAAATTTTAATGATTCTCCAGGGCTTAAGTGGTAACAATATAAAGCGACAACAAGAGCCAGATGCACATGTGTGGAGCATGTTCGTTCTTTCACATTTACCACTTACTTCTTGTGCACCCTATAGAAATCCATGTTTCTAGTTTTATAAAACAGCGTGTATACTTTTCCAAAAATCTCTTGTGAGTAAAGGTATAATTATGTATTTATCCTCTGAACGTTACACATAAACGTTACAATTAATTCAACTAATAATAAACATTTTAATAGCCCCTAGTTAAAACCAAAGTAGCAAAGAACAATGGGTATAGCAATAGTGCCATTCTTTTATGAAAGTCCATATAAAGAAGCCTAAAAGCCTGCAAAACAGCATTCTGTCTAGAGAATAAAAACAAGGATAAGTAATGAACTCGGAACAAAAAAAAAAAAAAACGAAAAGTGTGGATCCACTTCCTGCTTCTCATCTCCCTTTCTTTGCTCTCTTCTTCCAAAACGTAAAAGGAAAACGCAAATTAGCTTCGTCCTGCACTCTATATCCAGGACATAGGAATAAGAATATATTTTGCTTCCAATATTTACATGTTATCTTAACTGCTATTTATTCAATATAGGCTTTCCACTGAAAAACTAGTCACTTCACTACGTAATAGATTTAATTCTGTTATAGCAATTTAACCAATTCCAAGTTATTATTCAAACTATAAACACTTTACATTAACAATAGCAGTTTTTGAGGCAATGGATCGATTAAGAGCTTGCAGTACACGCAATTAACATGTTCATTCACAGTGAAGGCAATGTGTGGAATTTTAATTATCAGTTCTAACCGATTTCTCTATGTTTCATGTTATTAGGTAGTCTATAATCAACTGCTTCAAATATTGCAGGGTTTACTACGTACTCAATCAGTATTTAAATTCTAAAGGTTTTAACTAAATTTTATGTGCCACATGCACTATGGAACCGCAAATAGTTATAGTCCATTTTATATTTAGACTAAGATCGCAACTAAGATGTGTACAGTAGCAAAGGGAAACCAGCTCCTATCTCCTGACACGTCATTCTTCATTGGCTGCAGTAGAGGTCGTTGCTACCCCTCCTCCAATCAAAAGGAATCGATTCATATTTAAATGTAGTCAATCAAACGCCTGAGAATATCTTTTCCACATGAAATAAATCAAGTGATAGAACCTGGTTCCGCTTTACTGTTAGAACATTTAGCTGCGACGTCAGTTATAAATGTGCTGTTGTTGTTTTGTTTTTGTTTTTTCCTACGTTACAAAGATCGCAAAATATCTTTATATCCCTTAAATAAACCCTTGTATTGACAACCGTGTAGGTAAATAGAATGCATTGGTAGCAGATACCTCAGTTCCGCAAGCTACTTGGACTATGTTCGCTCCACAACAATGGGAGCTTTCCACGCTGTGTGGGATATATCCCTTTGTGTTCCCTGAAAACCTCCAGCAGTAAACACTGCAACGGTATTAGGGAGCGTCGTGCTCCAAATTACATCTGCTCATATTTTTGAAGCATTACGTTTATGGTGCGCTCTTTTATACCCACACTAGCATGTGTGGGAATAGACAATAAGTCGCACGAAATAAACTTCATAAAAACTCCAGCAGGTTTAGACGAAAAAAAATCTGCATTTGGAAAACTGGGCTGTTATTCTTTTATTTTTAACCACAACTTGTTTTCCTGAAACGGCTTGAATACTTGAATTTTCTGAGTTTGTAATATCCTTTTCATTCTTACTGTAATTCATACCACTGGAAAACCACAAGATAAGACAAAAGTAACTACAAAAAATATGTTGATTTTACTTTTCACGGTGTAAGAGCCCGACTGCCGGTCTCACGCCCACATACGCAAAGTAGAGGTGGAGGATCAACCAACCGATACGGGGAGGAAATGTGGTCAACATTTCGGCACCCCAAGCCGGAAAGTTGGCATTCTGAAGTGGAATTTGTTACCTCTCCTGCTCAAATTCCTCATGATGCTGATTGGGCAGTGGCCCTATGCCGGGACTGAAAATCCGCTCCCCCCCCCCCCCCCCCCGATCAAGATGAGATCGAACTGAACGTATTCCATTGGCACACTTCAGCCCACTATTGATGTTAATTTATGCCAAACAGAATTTGTTCTGACACTAATCCATTCCAAAACATGAGCTTTTGTTCGTCTTATTTTGTGCACATTATTAAGCTAATGTGCTAAGTGTCTCACAAATTCATGCATGCAATCTAAAAAATAATGCTATTGCGGCATTTTAAACAAGTATAAGTGGAAGTAGAAATAGTAATTTATTATACAAGTGGATAAATAGAGACCTGGAGGAGCGTTTTAAGTTCTACGAGTGGATAATAGAGGTATATCTACTTGTATAATATCGTACTTATTTTATCCTATAGATACGATAAATTAATATATGATAAATATTCATTTCATGCTGTAACAACAGGCAGCAATAAATTAAGGAATAAGGTATTGAATTGCGGCGTACTTGTAGTTATAAAATATGCTACGCTATGTATGATTACTATTTTGTTTTTATTGTTGCTAGTTTCCGTAAACTAGTCAAATTGATTAAGTTTACGATGGATGTTGAGAACGTTTATATATCAGTTCCAAATGATACATCAAATGAAGCAAAAGAAGCTGTTGAGGCTTTATTATCATTGACTTCACGGAAATTATACGAAAAAGAGTTTCAGCAATTTAAGAATTGGCAGATACGAAGAAATGTTCAGCAATGATATAAATACTGGTAATGGTACTGCTTCTAATCCATTTGCAGGTATTAACATCTATGCTAGTGTACAAGTTCATTTTCATGTAGTTAAAGAATAAATATGTTTGATGTTGCTGTTAAAAGGTTATAGAAAAATTGTACTGTCCAGCAACGCAAAGAAGGTCCTTGAAAGGAATGTGCTCCCTTACCTGGTGGGACAAGGACAGCGAATGTTTGTGACAGGGAACGCATGCTACACAAGGAGCAGAACCATAAAAAACATGCGCCCTATTCACTCTGTACACTAAAACAGAGAAGATTCATTCACAAGCCGTCAGAAGGTTTTTGAATGCCCTTTAACTGTACTGACATAGGGGGACATAAACCTGTCCAGGGAGGGTGTGGGTACTTTCTGCAATCCCCCCGCGTCGCAGGCCCCGGAGACTTTCTCTCCTGTGGAGGACAGTATTTTTATTTATTTACTTTATCCCAACCGTTACCGCAGCAACGAGTGCATTTTGTTTACTTTATCCCAATCGTTGCCCTAATAACTATCGCTTTGATTTAAAGTCAAAGTTTTCTTATGTCGTTTCTCCATAGCAACGGTGTTTATTACAAATAGCTGTAGAATAAAGTAGGTTTCTATATGTTATCTATAGAACACCTGAGAATTGGATCAGAAAGTTTCAACTGTTTAGACAAAAGGCTTACCGCTTTTACTTTCTCTATTACATACAGTAACTGGGAAAGTATTGTATTCCACTCAAAAATCTGATACAAGATTTCACCAAAAATGCATATTTTGAGACTCCCTGAATCCAAACGATTTGTGTATGTAGCCTGTGTCTGTGTGCAAGTAGGGTGTTTGTGAACAACTCAAAAAGGAAAATTGGTTGTTACCTAAGTTGGTATTTAAGTTCACCATCTTCTAAGAAAGCGACACAAAGATATTCAAGAAAATCCTATCATCATAGATTATCCTTTACCTGGAAAATTAGTAGAGAATTTTAATTTTTCTCAAAAATTGTTCTAACGATTCTGATTGTCTTTCTTTGTATTATTTCTTTAACGTACCTCCAATGTAAGTCATAACGGACGAAAGAACGAAAGGGTGAAATGATGCTCAAGTGAGTCCAGAGTCCATAGAGCTTAGAGTTACCCGATATGCATCTTTCAGGAAAGGGGAAAACACGGATAAAACCTTATTCAGATAACTTACTCTGACCAAGATTCGAACTCGGGGTATTTTGAATCTAAGGCAGACACGCTACCCCTACTCTATAGAGGTGGGCAACAATTTCCATGGCAATTGAATGTATATCGTCAATTTTCTGAATATTTCCTCTTCATTCTAGAACGGCTTTGCATAAATGGTAAACCATAATAGACAAAATTCAATAAACAAACAAATACATTTTTGGAGTGAACCATTTCGAGATATTTTTTACCATTTGTTTGGATTTTCCAATACTTAAACGATTCTCAAATGGAAAGTCATTCTTTTTTATGTCCTCGACATGCAAAGAGAGTAGAAAAAGCCATCACATAGCAACCGGCTCTTAAAACATTTGGCTATCGTTTAATTCTACTTTATTCGCACATTGCAGTTACAAAGAAATGTGTACTAAATCCATTTCTACAAACGTTTGTCTCCATTGACATGAAATGGAATAAGTATCTTTATGAAATGTTGTACAAGACTGACTAAAGAAAATCATGTGAGTACACATATCAGAGGTTTGCAGCACATGACCTATCATAGAAAACGTGTAAATAATTGCCTGAAAAAATGAGCAAAGAAAGTGCAACTTATTTCGCAAATGCTACAAAGAACTGCATAAGCTGATGTCTCGCGAGCACAGATGCATGCAAGATCCACCCATGCCCAGATATGGGCTTGAACTCGCGACCCCATGAATTTCTGCCACTTGCCCGACCATCAGGAACGACAGCAGTAGTTATTTATCAAATTATTTTCTTTGCAGTCATTCTAACTTCTAACTCTTGAAGCAGCTGTTGCAAGTTGCCAGGGGTCATTCTTCGTCCATGTGTTGAAAAACACTCAAATTGCGAGGCATTAGCCTCTAAATGTCAAAGGAACACTGCATTATGTACATTTACTCACCACCACTTTTTTCAATGCATGTCATTCTTTCTACTGCCAAACTTTCTCAGACAGTCAATGTGACCGCACACATTAGGGAACCTTTATTGCTTGAGCAGATTTTAAATGCATTGTTTTCAATTGTTTTGACAACTTCTATTAAAGCATTACAATGGTGGATTGCATATCTCAACCAAGCCATAGACAAATAAATATTTGCTGAAATGGTTTCTATAACAAATTCCCTTGTAGGTAAAAAGCTCTTATGATGCGAATGGATAGTCAATTGTTTAAGAAGTAGGACGCTATCTGTCAGCTTTGAAATGCCAGTTTTTGCATGACATCGCGAGAAACAAACGAATGGTGTCACCAGGCCTAAAAAAATGTACAGGTATTCAAAGCAGTAAACCAATCGGTTTGGTTTGGATTATGCTAGGAAGGGGATTCGGTACTGTGACCAGTCTTGATCTATGCCTATGCCCCAAGTGGGGCATTCCTGGGAGGAAGGATGAGGCGAGAGGAGACACAAGGCGGCCGTCCCAAGGTGTCACGATAATGCAAATGGCAGGGCCCGTACTATTTACCAGATGGAAACTTCCCACGGTAGGCCAGCATGACTGGCAACCCACACGCCAGGTTCAGGAAACGGCCCAGAGACAGGAAACCGTCCTAACGAAGGAGGAACTTTCACCCAGGGCACATCATCCTGCCATGCAGCGTGGAGACTCCTGCTGACGCTTCTGCCCTGAAAGAAACCACTAGCGGAAAGAGGATATGAAGTGATATTGGAGATGAAATGGAGGAACAGAAAATTCGGGGGATGTAATTAACCTACCCAGCATTCATCTGGCGACCCGGGAAAACACCCAAGAAAACCCATGAGTCAGGTAGGTCAGCCGCGGGAATCAACCCGGGCCTCCCGAATGCGGGCCACAGACGTAACCGCCATTCCGCTTGGTACATCAAAAAAACAATAACGAATAACTCGGAAACTGTAACACCACACAGAAATATTATTTGACATAAATTGTATGATTTAACAACATTTATATTTTCTGTTATAGTTAAGTGTCCTGCGCCGTGGCGTAGTGGGCTAAGCCGTCCTGCTTTGGTTCCCTGCCACGGAAGGCGTCCGAGTTCAATCGCAACCCTGGAGGGTGTAGATTTTATGTGCTGGGTATAGGATCTGGTGCCCACTCAGCATCGTGAAGGAATTGAGGAGCTACGATAGGTAGCGAACGCTGGTCTAGAAATCCAAATTTCCAGCTGGAGGTGCCGAGATGCTGACCACATCTCCTCCCCGTATCGGTTGGATGATCGCCCACCTCTAACCTTGCGTATGTGAGCATGAGACCGGCAGTCGGGTTGGCGGGCCTTGGCCCAGAAGGCGCTGTTGCGCCAAGTTAGTTAAGTACAGTTTGCCACAGCAAAGAAAGTCTCTGGAGAATGAGGTACAGGGGGTTAGACACGGTTCCGATACCCTGCCCGGTAGTGTTTATGACACTCGGGTCAGTTCAGTTACAGACCATTCAAAAGCATTCTCACGCCTTGTACTTTGTGAATAAATCTTCTCGGTTTTAGTGTACTGAGTGAATAGAGCGCATTTTTTTAACGGTTCTACTCCTGAGCATGCGTTCTCTGTCAGACACATTCATTGTCCTTATCGCACTGTGTAACGATGACACATTCCTGTCAGGGACTTTCTTTGCGTTGGCGAGCAGTATTTAACTTCTATAGTTTGCCATTGAGTATAATAATAAAAAACCATTTAAAATGAAGAGGTCTTCATATGACATTCAGAAATGATTCTAGATATTTATTTTATTAATCATTGCATATGCCTTATACCTATGGCATTTTAATTCAAATTAAGGTAAATTCTAAGAAAATAAAAACAAAATAAAAGTTCTCCATGTAAAGGGTATATTGGGGTGGGAATATTTTCTTGAAAATTCGTGTCGCATCTTTCAGAGACTTCATTTTACAGTACAGGAAAGCGCATATGCGAGCCATAGATCTTTTCATAGAGGCCTCAAAACGTATGTTTCTAGGTAAATATCTCGTAAATATAACAGTTTTGGATAGAATACGATGCGTCCTCTACTATAGGTAAATACTAAAGAAAAAGTATTTCAAATTGCTAGGTGAAAAGCACATCGTTGTAATTATTCAATTGATTAACCGAAATAACGGTGTACGAAAAGTTAAATACGTTTCCCATTTCAGTTTACACAAAAACGGCACTAATCAAAGAAACCAATCATTAATCATTTTATAGCATCGTACAATATCTTCTTAAATAGAAGCTATTTTTCAAAACCTATGCCTTGTAAATATCTATCATGAACCTGCGATGACCTACTGTGAAGTTCAATTAATCCAAATATAGAAAAAGTTATAAATTAAATTGCTCGTGGTTTCCCCTTATCACTTAGGTAAATGCTGGGATGTTTAATGTCATATCACAATTTCCTATCATCTTTAGGTGTACTTTTACGCTTGAGGTGTGTAGTGGTACCCAAACAGATGGCGCGGATGCTTGCGCATTTTAAAGGCTGTTCTCGGCACTGGGAGAGGTTCCTGGCACCGGGTAAACTCTCAGCAGTTGTTAGGGACTTCGCGCGTCTCCTAGGAATCTCTCATTTCATTACACAAAGGGAGTGTTAGCTACAACAACCGAGCGGGATGGCTCAGGCGGTTTCGTCTGTAACCCGCATTCGGGAGGTCCGGGTTCGCTTCCCGTAGCCGATCCTAATGTCCCATGGATTTCTCGAGGGTTTTCTCGGATCATTTCCTGTCCCTCCATATCATCTCCATTATCATTTCATATCATCTCTCATCTGGTGGTCTCTTTCAGGGTAGAAGTGTCGGCGGGTGTCCAAGTGCTACATGGCAAGATGATATGTTCCTGGGAAAAAATTTCCTTCGGTAGGACGGTTTCCGCTCTCTAGGCCGACCTGGTGGACTACTTACGGGCCACGGCGGGTGGGATGCAGTTATGCTGGCCTGCCGGGGAGTTTCCAACTGGATAAGTGCAATATCCTCTACACTGTCGTGACTCCTTGGATCAGTGAACCTCTGTCTGCTCCTGTGATGCTCCACTTGGTGCTTAACTACAATAAACCACTAGTTTCTGCGCCGAATCCCCTCCGTAGTAATGTTGTAGTTATGTTGTTATGCCAGAGGTTCTACTCCCATAAGTCCTGGACCCGTAGGACAATGGACCCGCGCCTCCTTCGACCAGGGAGTTACCGAGCTGTCCCAAAAGGGCGCCCGGCGCCTCCATGGGGCTTTCCATAGGACAAGACCTAGAGACTAACAAGGGCCCCCCCCCATCTGGTCCTGTGGACTCAAGACAGGATGGAAGTGGATACGCCACTTACGCGCGCCAACTCCAAAATGGGAAGGCTACCGATATGACCTTGGTGGGGCCACCTGAAGATCTAGCACACCTTCTAAAGTCTGTCTAGTTAACGCGTGTGCAGTTCGGAGTCAAAGGAACCTGAGTGTCCCGCACACTAATGACCGTCATAAATCTATCTCCACACTTCAGAAATGGAACACTGTCGTTGAGGACCAATAGCAACCCTGATTTTCTCGAAGTGACAGCCGCATGTCTACTCCACGTGGAGTCTCAGTTGCCAAAGTTCCAACTTCCAGTTGATCTGTTTCATTACGTGCAGAAATTCGTTGTGTGTGACGATGCGGAGACCGTGGGAGGGAAATGCAGTGGTAAATGCAAATGAAGTAGTAGATAACTTTCAGTCACGTGAAAATAATCAAAGTGAAGACAATAGTGTGAATAACTGGGCCGAGTTATGTTACTGGAAAAGCCTCAAAAAAACAAAGTTTCAACGGGAACTGTTTCTAAGCAAATTCAAGCGCTTGTTTTGAACACATATAAATATGTGCTGAGAAATAGTTTTGGTAAGGGGTCGTGCAATGAACCTGATGATAAATTCTGGGTATTCACAGAAATACAGTAAGAAATATTGTGACGAAAGGAATACAAAAGACGCCGATCAAGCGTGAAAACAAAAGGAAACGTTTCTCTAAAGTAGATAATTTCGCATGCGATTTAATTCGTCGAGAAATTTATAGATTCTATGCAAAAGGGAGAGCGCCCACCTTAGACGAATTGGTTGCACATTTGCAAGAAATTTGTTATTTTCCTTATGGGCACTGCACTTTGCGCGGTCTCCTAAAGGAGCTGGGTTTCAAATACCGCACTTTGAATAAGTTAAGGGTTATTGTGGAATCCAGTAGAATTGTAGCTTGGCGATATATATCGTCAAAACTAAGAAAGTTTTGCAGTAATGGACATAAGATAATTTATTTAGACGAAACCTCGTACGATACCCATGACGTATCGAGAAAGGTGGCAACCTAGCAGAAAGGTCTGCGAGGAGGGCCAGGGTTGTAAAACGATTATAAGGGTTCGTCAAAGGCAGCGGCCGACTGCAAATGAGTTAACTAAACAGACTTTAGTAGCTATGCTGGCTACTACGCGGGAATATTAATGGCTTCCCTCAACCCCGTCCGGAGACGTACTCGATCACCCACGGGTGTCGGGAACCACTGCCCCCTCGAGTCCAACCCAATCCGAGCAACTCCCAATCATGGAGGGGCTCGAATGTTCCCCTCCGTAGTAATACTAATCCTAGCCACAACAGATCTTCATAGGTCTCAGTGCTTTAGGTGTACCCCTGAGTTGTCTAACCTACAGCCTATTATTTCACCCGATTTAGTAGAAGTTTATAAAATGAATTTCTGAAATTAGCCTACAGCTTCCTGGATTAATGTTAGCGTTCAAATTTTTATAGACTGTGGGGCACAATCACTTTTAGAAAAAGTTTGTACGTTTACCTGAAAACTTTGATGTAGTGTAGATAGATCCAAAATTCCATTACTGCAGTTCTACGTATGTGACCCTGTGTGAGTCAGCTGACCCAAGAGCAACAGGTTGCGTGGGGAAAGACGTGCTTATTCTATGCTAATGGGCGGTCGGCCGTGGGAAGTAACGGAGCAAGTGTGAATGAGATCCAGTAGTTAATTATTCTTCTTATGCTTTTTAACCGTAATCAGTGCTGGCGATCGTTCAGCTTCTGAAAACGAACAGCAAAACCTCTTTCCATGTAGCTGATTGCCATTCATGGTATGTATAAACCTTTGCACCTTTCGTACCACGATCAATAAAATGTAATTACTGACCCAAGGGCGCTGGGAGACAGCAAATATCAAGATATCCCGACGTTTCTTCGGAATCGGCGACTCACTATCATCAAGTAACAGGTTTCAGAAAACATAGATCATCAAACTGTGCAGAAATGTCGCAATTTGTCTTCTGTGTGAGAGTGACAAAATACCAATTCTAAAAGCACGCAATGGTTTATATTAAAGTTAATTCTATTTCTACTTTTGAAACATAAAATGAAACTGTATCCCGACTTTTATTTACTTTCTCAAATGAAAAATGATCTTTATAACAAAAAAGCCTCAAGTGCTGCACTCATATGACTTTCTCTGTTCTTACACAAACTATTCCTACAGACACTTGTTTCTCTAATTTTTACACGTTAAAAATTTACAGATTTGTTTTATTATATATTCCTGAAGGTGCAAGGGAATATCGGAATACAGTAAGTACGCTTAAGGACTGGACTTACTTTATCCCTTACTTTATGCAGGGGATTCGGTACGGAGGTACAAACATGGTCTGTTGTACCTATGCCTCCAAGTGGGGCACCCCGGAAGGAAGGATGAAGCGAGAGGAGACCGAGGGTGGCCGTCCCAAGGAGAAAATACAGTACAGAGGACAGTGTACCTACATTTTACCAGATGGAAACTCCCCGGCAGGCCAAGACAACTGACATCTCACCCTACTGTGGTTCAGAAAAAGGAAACCGGATTCGAAGACCGGCAACCGACCTAGCGGAGGAGGAAGTTGTTCACTCAAAGTATATCATCCTGCCATGCACAGCCGACTCTTCTGCCCTGAAAGAGACCACCAGATGAGAGATGATGTGAAATGATAATGGAGATGAAATGGAGGGACCGGAAATTAGGGGGATGTAATTAACCTACCCAGCATTCGCCTGAGGACCCGGGAAAATCCCCGAAAAAAGCATGAGTCAGTTAGGTCGGCCGCGGGAATCGAACACCGGCCTCCCGAATGAGGGCCACAGACGAAACCGCCTGAACCATCCCGTTTGGTAGGCTTAAGGTCAGTTATATTTTTAAGAACTGAGATGGCTTCGGAACTCCATTCTCTTTACATGGCCAAGAAATTAATAAACCAAATAACTACTTTCTAAAATAGACATACCGAAATTGTGTGTTTTAACGAAATCTACACTTTTAGTGGAATTAGATTTTGTTCATCTCTTATAGCTTTCCTGTTATGCAAGGTATTTAGAATGTAGTGCAATTAAGAGGCTATTTTCAGAAAATTCAAGTATATACTTGTTTAATCAAAATCTTTAGAGTCCGTTTTGAGAAAACTTTTCGGAAAAAAAGTTCCATGGAAGGGGCGTATCGGATGCGGACTTTTTGTTTGATTCATTCAATAAATCTTCGTATCGCATCCCTGGAAGATCCTGAACATAAATATAAAATTAGGAATTTAACCGATTTTTCGTTTTGTAAGCTATACCATTCACGAACAGATGCACCTACAGAGGGACAGACGGACAGGCAAACCAGACTCCCTCTCTCACACACAACACACGTACACATACCTTTTTGTAAAAATCAGATGTTGCACTTACAAGATTCTGCATTCTTGTACAAACTCTTCTTACACACGGAAAGGTAATCAGACTGAAAAATCCAATGCCGTGGCCGGGATTTGAACTGCAAATCTTCCGGTCTCCGTCCGGCTGCTCTTAATCATTGAGCTATCATGGCAACGTGCCAGCACGACATTAAACGTGTTTTTTTTTTTTTCAGGTAAACCACTAGGAGTTGTCATAAACACATGAAACAACTACCTTAATGGCGACTTACTATGGTGTAAGTAGGTACTTTAAGGCCAGGGCTTTATAGTTTGGAACACTATTAGGTCAATTAATGGAAATTAATTGTTCTTTTATACTAGTCGTGTGTAGGGCAAAGTATGGAAAAGCAGAGTCAGACTGAAAAATTAACACGAGTTTTTTTTTCTTCTAAAAATAGGTTTGTTTTTTTATTCAGAGGACCTCAAAATGTGCATTCACACTGAAATCTAAGTATCGAAATTTTTTGTGCAATTCAATACTTCTTTAGCAACTAGGTATGTGATAGAGAATGTAAGAAGCATTGTACTGTTGCGTTGATTAAAATAATGTCCAAACGGACAGCGGAGATTATATCTACGAGGGCTGCGTTTTTTAAACTCTGCTCTGCTGTGGAACCAGATAAGCATAAGGAGGTGGACTTGCGCATTGAGAAACAGAGGAACTATCCTACCATAACGTCCACAGGGATTAAGGCCAATATAATAGAGCTACCGGCACTTAAACATGGCAGTTATCATTGTTTCTCCCGCCAAGGGTGAGTTGCGAAGCGTCATTCGTTTTCTGCAGGCAGAAGGGAATAATGCCGTGACTATGATGCACACTGTATGAGTAGGGGCATTGTGCGTGAATGGTGCAGGTAATTTAAAGAACTCAGTGTACTCATCACCCGGCATACAGTCCAGATCTAGCGCCGAGTGGCTTTCATGTTCTTCGCAGCTGAAGAAAGAACTGCGAAGACAGCACTTTCGTATCAGCAGAGAACTTCAAGATGCTGGCTGCAGACGTTTATGAAAAGGGTACTGGAAAGTTTGTTTATCAACATGAAAAATGTCTTAATCTTCAGGGTGATTATGAGGAAAAGTAACTATAACTGTGTTTGACTCCTGCTAATAAAATCATTTGGTGATTCACATTTGTCTTTCTGTTATGCTCTATCGGAGGTAGAAAAAACATAGCTCTCGTATTACAGGTTGAAACATACAATCTACATATGCCAGGATCAAATAGTGGTGCTCTAGTACCACCAGATATTTGTAAATCGCCACGATGCTTCTAAGATCCACCAGGGAGGTAAACGTTCGACCTAGTGCAAGGTAAAGAAAACAGGACTCTCGAATCATTTGATTTGCTGATGGCACTCTATCTCTGGTTGTCTGTACAGTATAGTCTGTAGAGTAAAATCGAGTAACGCAAACTGTTTATTTAACGACTCGACGGGGGATACCCCTGACCTAAACTATAAGACATTTTGTTCACTATCGTTCCTTAAAACTATGTGTAAAACTAATGTCAGCTTATTGGTACACCTAGACAAGCTGGTTATATATCTAGGTATCCTAATAAAATTTCTATTTTCTCCAAAAGACCAACTGTAAATGGACGATGTGTTCTTCCAAATGGTGTGCTTGATGAGTTGAATAAATGATTCCACCAAAAGGTTGGATTAGGAGAAATGAATCTTAATATTGACTTAACTCTATTTTAAGTTGTCCAAGAACGAGATTTACATTGAAAGATTTGATAATTCCAATTATTATTCCACAACTAATCAAAAAGTAATTGCAATTGCGTCCACACCTTCTAATTTGTGGAGTATACTTGAATTTTCTTTTAACTGTTGTGCTGAAACCGCTTGATACTCTAAAACTTTTGGGACGTGTAGGATAAATAAATTACCTTCAAACCACTATAGAAAGTGCACAATTCATGGCGTCACGAACTACTACCATCCATTCCAGAGAATCTTAAAAAGTGTTTGCAACAAATACACACTATTGTGCACAACTATAAATTCAAAATCAAAATACCGAAGTTCTTGCAAAAATGGAGCGTGACTGATAACACACGGGGCGCTTTGCCTCTTGGTATATACAATTAATTTAACAGTATCAATTTTAAGGAGGAAAATGAAGAAATGGTTTGCCTTGAATGCTTTATTTTAAAACATAAATGCGGCAACAGGTGCTATGGCACTGGTGATACATGAAATGAAAGTTGGGAAAGAAAATCTAGGGAAGGTTCCTGGCCTAAGTTTGCCAACTTCCCCCACATTTTGACTCATGATGATTGGAAATACTGGAAACCCCTCAGTCAGAGAGAACGGTCCTGGCAGTATTTGAACCACAAAGCTACCGTTAAGTCCCTAAGTCCAAGATTTAACGACCACATGTCGTTGATTTGCGGCCATCAATGTCAGGTTTTCGTTTCATTAAATGTGTGAAGATTCATGTATTGTATAATAACTCCTCGAGTGCCAGGTGTAAATAACTATGGGAATAATGCACACGTATTTACATTCTGTTCACACCTTTCCGGCGGATGTTCAGGCCACAGACCCCGTCCATACGTCGTTTACGAGAGAGCTTCTCTGGGAGAGTTTTGTAAAGTCAGAACTACAGAGAAATCGAGCACACCACAGCTTGGATCCCGATATAAACAAACTTAGTCCATTTTATAATTAGATTTAGATTGCAGCTAAAGTGTTCACAGAAGTAAAGCGAAACCAGCTCCTGTAACGTGATTTACTCCACGTACAGGTAAGATATTCTGATGTCTCGGATTCGCTAGTTGGATATGAACAATTCCTGCTGGATGGAAGCAGGTGGCAACGTACTCTACTCCAGCCAGTGACGGATATGGTTGCATACCCTGGTTCAATCCGGCAGGAATCGATTTATTCTAACTTTAGTCAGTCGGAGACATCAGAATATCTTTCCTGCGTGGAATAAATTATGTTTCTAGGCTGTAGGTACATCTATCAGGGAGAATTTCAGAGTGTACTCACTGTTTTCAAATGCATTTAACTCGTAAGATTTTCTGAAAAGTGCCCGAAAATATATAAGTAACCGTACAAAACTTGTATATGAATATGCAACTCACGAAAACTAAAAGGTGTATAACCTATTTCGAACAAGAAAATCGATCCTGCTGTAAACATATGGGAGGCGAGACAAAGATACTTTAACGAAACACTCTTAGGCTGCTGGTTGGTCGTGGGTAATTCAGGGGTTTACAGACGATCGTCCCGGTGGGTACAGAATCGTACATGGCATATCAACTCGGTGTACATAATGTACGGATTATTTGCTTTACAAATTTCTAGGACTTGAAAAAGGAGAGTTAGTAAATAGGTTCAGAATAGCACTCATAACCAGAAATATATTTTTTGGTTATTCTTATGTACCAGCATTCGAAATAAAATTACAGGTTAAACAACGGTAGCAACTGTAGTTGTGATTCATTTCTTACATCCTTAACAAACTGCCATCCATTACTTTGGCAACAATACTACGAGTTAATAGAAACCAAATCAAATCGAAATTCACCATTGGCACTAAACGAATCACAGTATTTCAGACCAAACCATTTTTCTGGGTGAGAAAGCAAGTTTATGTATCAAATTGTATCCATAAAAATATGTTTGTTCCCCTCACATTACTTTATGGGTGATAAATAGTTCACGTAATTTAAAATTAAACAGTCCGCCTCTGTAGCATTGCGGTACCTGTCTACCTCACAATCAAGAGTTCCCAGGTTCATATCTGGGTTGGAATCAATTACCCGTATATGGTTGGTTAATTACGCGGTTGTCCTTATAATGAGAAGTCAAATGTCGGGTAGCTTTAAGCTCTAAGCACTTCGGGCTAATTCGAGCAACCCTTCAGGCTTTTCATCATTCATCGTCCGATATAACTACTAGGTTAAAACAGGCTAAATTTAAAAATATGAGAGAAAAAAAGAGATGACAATATGGACTTCTTATCATTCATTTATATGTAAGATGCAGAGAACAACAAAAAAACCTGTTTGCTTATTGCTGTTACTGATGAAGCATGCGGGATGATTACAAAAACCGTTTGAGATGCTTTATATTTCCGCATGACAGTTACAAAACTGAAAAACGAATGCATCAACATATATTTTGAAAATAATTACTCCTACAAATAAATTATATGACCTAAATTGTACATTTATATGATACCTATATGTGATACGCTAATGTCTGCAGCTTCTTTACGGGACGATTTGAAGAGGAATTCTCAGAAAAATGGGATATACATTTTACTTGTCATTTAAATATCTCAAGCTTAATATATATCATGCAAAATCGTCGCCATTTTATATAAAATAAAAAATAACAATATATTTTGAAGTGGAAACATTTTGTTGAACATTTTCACCTATCACGCCTAAACAGTATTTGATTAACTATGAAATTTGGTAGCTATAAAATTTCGTTATTCAGTTCACTGATACACACACACACACACACACACACACACACACACACACACACACACACACACACACACACACACACACACACACATCGGACACAAATGCACACCATACCTTCTTCTAAGCATACTTTTCTAGATTCAGGGCCTGAAAACCTGCATTTATGGTCACATATATACTTTGAACTTGCACAATGCTTTGTCTTCTAATGGTAAGTGGTGAGATTAGAACAATTTAATCTTATAACTAGACCTTGGATTTTAGATTTTAAGGCATAAAATCTAAAACCCAAGGTATAGTTATACGATTATATATATATGTGTGTGTGTGTGTGTGTGTGTGTGTGTGTATGTGTGTGTGTGTGTGTGTGTGTGTGTGTGTGTGTGTATTCACGTTTTGTGTAAAATTGTAGCTTCCTTGAAAGCTTTATTGTACCTAAACGTGCCTATTTTAACTCATTGTACCTATTTTATGGTTATTAAGCCTTAAAGGCCTAATTATAATAACTATCACATCGCGATTTTTAGTTTTGAATCAAGAGTTTGATACACTATACAACATTAAATATGGACTAGATGTAGAGAATAAGTAAATATATTTTACAACTCTCTAACAGTTGAGACTTGGGCCAACAGGTTCCTGAGCGCAAGGAAGTGCAGTGTTCTTACACACAATGGTGAATTTAAAACAGGGTTTGTGGGATAATGAGATGTTCTTGAGCTTCAAGCATGCAACAAGCCTGTGAATTTGTAGAAATCCTCCAATAAGCAATTCATAACGAGCTTTAACTTAAAAAGTATGGTATATAGCACTATCTCTTTCTACTTTCCCTGTTTAAGGCAAATCATAATACATAACACTTTCGCATACAAAAGGAGTTTGTAACACCACCCCTAATATGTTTTCCTTGTAGTGGACCTTCTATACTACCAGCGTACAGTAGTATATACTGTCTACCTACCACAAGAAGGCAAGCGGAGAATGAAGGAGAGAGGAGCTTGAACTGTTTATCTGCTCTGTTATTGGATCTGTTTACTACGAAATGAGTGTATGAGAGTGCATATGAGTCGCCTATGCTGCCAGATCTAATGCTCGTTTCAGTAACTGCAGTGATAGGTATTATGCATGGGCTGAGTTATATGACAATACTGTGTATTTTACCTGAAATTAGCATCCAAAAGTGGTTACGTTACACATTCCTCTGCCCTGCCTTCTTGTCCTGGGCAGACAGTACATTTTGCCAAAACACGACAAATTTCAAAGGGAACCGCTCTCCTTTGTCGCTACGTTGTAACCAATGGCCACAAAAGCCAACCCTCATAAAAAGGGCGAAAGGCAATGGAGCCGGTCTTCTAGTTCCTCTATTTCCTGCAAGTCGAGAGCTGCCTCCAAAGGTTTAGGAAACTGAGCAAAAGGCTTGGCAACTGCGAAGGTTGGTTTTAAACAGCAAACCTTGCAAATCCAAACCTCAAAGTAACGCCTCAAAGTAAAGGTATTAATACGCCAACCCCCCTGCGTCGCATCCAGCGCAGACTTTCTCTCCTGTGGAGAGAAAGTATATATATATACTCCTCCACAGGAGAGAAAGTCTCCGAGGGATGCGACGCAGGGGGGTTGGCGAAGGTTCCCACTACCTCCCTGGACAGGTTTATGACACTCCATGTCAGTACAGTTACAGACCATTCAAAAACCTTCTGATGGCTTCTACTTTTGTGAATGAATCTTCTCGGTTTTAGTGTGGAGTGAATAGGGCGCATGTTTTTAAACGGTTCTGCTCCTCGTGTAGTAGCAGGCATTTTCTGTCACACACATTCGCTGTCCTTGCCCCACTGTATAAGAGAGCACAGTCCTTACAGGGACCTTCTTTGCGTTGCTGGACTATGTGTGTGTGTGTGTGTGTGTGTGTGTGTGTGTGTGTGTGTGTGTGTGTGTGTGTGTGTGTGTGTTATAAGTGCGTGTTTCTTTTCAGAATCCTAAACACAGCGATTATAGTAATTAAATATTTTTATCCCAATTGTAAGTTTATATTAGTTAATTTAACATATATGTGAATTCTGGTATTATTATTATTATTATTATTATTATTATTATTATTATTATTATTATTATTATTATTATTATTATTATTATTATTATTATTATTATTATTATTATTATTATTATTATTATTATTATTATTATTATTATTATTATTATTATTATTATTATTATTATTATTATTATTATTATTATTATTATTATTATTATTATTATTATTATTATTATTATTATTATTATTATTATTATTATTATTATTATTATTATTATTATTATTATTATTATTATTATTATTATTATTATTATTATTATTATTATTATTATTATTATTATTATTATTTATTATTACTTGTTAGACATAATGCATAATGTTCGTTTTTAATAGCCTACAACTCCGAGGTCTACTTATAACTAATGCAGTAAGTGACTTTTAAATTATTGATAAGTTCGCGAGCAACGTAAATGCCAGAAAATTAAATATATGCAAGTTAAAAATGAGTTGTTTTTATTCAAATACTTCCACCAAAATTAATAAAGTCTATATAAATAATATCTGCTGTCAAACATGTCAAATATAATGGTGAAATAGGACTCCTAATTGCAACACTGTTACTTAAATGTCACCTATATTTTGTTATTTAAAAACAAATAGCTATCATATACAAAGAGTAATAGCAAGGAAATTAAACGAGAAAGTGTCTAAGTTTAAAAGAAGCATGCGCTAAACTTTTAAATTAAGAAAATAAAACAAAAGATTATTAGGATCTACAACAGTTTGCCCTATGTCTTGAAAATACCATATTTTACTAATACTTACAGCCAAATGCAGTGACCGTATTCTACTTTTTCCTTGAACTCAGAAGTATCAAAATGTGTATTCATTTGAACTATCAATACCGAAATATTAGGTTTTACCCTCTGTAATGTTAGAAAAAGCATATGTGCAAAACATTACAGCCATTTTCGTGGTGTAGCGTTAACTTGTCTACTTTTAAGCCCTTTTCCTTCCTAATCCTATAAGACTCTCAGCACAATGGACCTCGAGCCCTGATGCTGAACGACAAAATTAAACAACTGTGCACCATTATAAGAACACTGATAGCAGATTACATTTACCGTAAACCTTTAAAGAAATGTTTGCAAATGTGGTTCACTCGAATATTTCTTATAGAAGATGCACGCGCTTTCACAAAACAAAGTTCTGAAAAACACACTACCACACGCACGCATACCACCAACCAAGTTCCGCACAAGCTGTAACACGCCGGTATGAAGTCACTAAAGCCAAGTGCACTCAACAACAGATGCAGCACGGCTGTGGAATGTCGTGACAAGTAGCACCCCTTCTCCTCCTCTCACCGCCCCCCCTCCACCCTAATCTTCCTTGACTCAGGTCGTAACGGTGTCTCCACATTCCACAGTCTACATATTCAAATATACTCCATCTGCTAACGCCCGGCTGCACTCTTTTGCAATATCTGAGCAAATATTTACCTTCATCTCTTCATCTTCGCCAAACAAATATTAACCTTTTTTTTTTTTTCAAGTTTGGTTCAAATTTACATCCTCAAGACAGGAAATTCACTGAGCAAAGAATTGTTCTGTAAACTACACAAAGAAGATATTACGGTCAAGTAAACATGAAACAAAGACTATTGTCAATTTTATAATTAGACTGGCACCGCTGCTAAAGTGTTCACAGCTGTAAACCGAAACCAGCTCTTATCACGTGATTTAATCCTGGTGGGACAGATATTCTGATATCTGTAATTGGCTAAAGTATGATATGAACCGATTCCTACTGAATGGAAGCGGGGTAGCGACCATATCCTTTATTGGCTGGCGTAGAGCTCGCAACTAAGGTGTCCACAGCTATAAAGCCAAACCAGCCCTTATCACGTGATTTACTCCTGGTGGGACAGATATTCTGATATCTGTAATTGGCTAAAGTATGATATGAACCGATTCCTACTGAATGGAAGCAGGGTAGCGACCATATCCTTTATTGGCTGGCGTAGAGCTCGCAACTAAGGTGTCCACAGCTATAAAGCCAAACCAGCCCTTATCACGTGATTTACTCCTGGTGGGACAGATATTCTGATATCTGTAATTGGCTAAAGTATGATATGAACCGATTCCTACTGAATGGAAGCGGGGTAGCGACCACATCCTTTATTGGCTGGCGTAGAGCTCGCAACTAAGGTGTCCACAGCTATAAAGCCAAACCAGCCCTTATCACGTGATTTACTCCTGGTGGGACAGATATTCTGATATCTGTAATTGGCTAAAGTATGATATGAACCGATTCCTACTGAATGGAAGCAGGGTAGCGACCATATCCTTTATTGGCTGGCGTAGAGCTCGCAACTAAGGTGTCCACAGCTATAAAGCCAAACCAGCCCTTATCACGTGATTTACTCCTGGTGGGACAGATATTCTGATATCTGTAATTGGCTAAAGTATGATATGAACCGATTCCTACTAAATGGAAGCAGGGTAGCGACCATATCCTTTATTGGCTGGCGTAGAGCTCGCAACTAAGGTGTTCACAGCTCTAAAGCGAAACCAGCTCTTATCACGTGATTTAATCCTGGTGGGACAGATATTCTGATATCTGTAATTGGCTAAAGTATGATATGAACCGATTCCTACTGAATGGAAGCAGGGTAGCGACCATATCCTTTATTGGCTGGCGTAGAGCTCGCAACTAAGGTGTTCACAGCTGTAAAGCCAAACCAGCCCTTATCACGTGATTTACTCCTGGTCTGACAGATATTCTGATATCTGTAATTGGCTAAAGTATGATATGAACCGATTCCTACTGAATGGAAGCGGGGTAGCGACCACATTCCTTTATTGGCTGGCGTAGAGCTCGCAACTAAGGTGTTCACAGCTGTAAAGCCAAACCAGCCCTTATCACGTGACTTACTCCTGGTGGGACAGATATTCTGATATCTGTAATTGGCTAAAGTATGATATGAACCGATTCCTACTGAATGGAAGCGGGGTAGCGACCACATTCCTTTATTGGCTGGCGTAGAGCTCGCAACTAAGGTGTTCACAGCTGTAAAGCCAAACCAGCCCTTATCACGTGATTTAATCCAGATGGGACAGATATTCTGATATCTGTAATTGGCTAAAGTATGATATGAACCGATTCCTACTGAATGGAAGCGGGGTAGCGACCACATTCCTTTATTGGCTGGCGTAGAGCTCGCAACTAAGGTGTTCACAGCTGTAAAGCCAAACCAGCCCTTATCACGTGACTTACTCCTGGTGGGACAGATATTCTGATATCTGTAATTGGCTAAAGTATGATATGAACCGATTCCTACTGAATGGAAGCGGGGTAGCGACCACATTCCTTTATTGGCTGGCGTAGAGCTCGCAACTAAGGTGTTCACAGCTATAAAGCGAAACCAGCTCTTATCACGTGACTTACTCCTGGTCGGACAGATATTCTGATATCTGTAATTGGCTAAAGTATGATATGAATCGATTCCTACTGAATGGAAGCGGGGTAGCGACCACAACCTTTATTGGCTGGCGTAGAGCTCGCAACTAAGGTGTTCACAGCTATAAAGCGAAACCAGCTCTTATCACATGATTTACTCCAGATGGGAAGATATTCTGATATCTGTAATTGGCTAAAGTATGATATGAACCGATTCCTACTGAATGGAAGCGGGGTAGCGACCACATCCTTTATTGGCTGGCGTAGAGCTCGCAACTAAGGTGTTCACAGCTATACAGCGAAACCAGCTCTTATCACTGATTTACTCCTGGTGGGACAGATATTCTGATATCTGTAATTGGCTAAAGTATAATATGAATCGATTCCTACTGAATGGAAGCGGGGTAGCGACCACATCCTTTATTGGCTGGCGTAGAGCTCGCAACTAAGGTGTTCACAGCTATAAAGCGAAACCAGCTCTTATCACGTGATTTACTCCTGGTCTGACAGATATTCTGATTTCTGTAATGGCTAAAGTATGATATGAACCGATTCCTACTGAATGGAAGCGGGGTAGCGATCACATCCTTTATTGGCTGGCGTAGAGCTCGCAACTAAGGTGTTCACAGCTATAAAGCGAAACCAGCTCTTATAACGTGATTTAATCCAGATGGGACAGATATTCTGATATCTGTAATTGGCTAAAGTATGATATGAACCGATTCCTACTGAATGGAAGCGGGGTAGCGACCACAACCTTTATTGGCTGGCGTAGAGCTCGCAACTAAGGTGTTCACAGCTATAAAGCAAAACCAGCTCTTATCACGTGATTTAATCCAGATGGGACAGATATTCTGATATCTGTAATTGACTAAAGTATGATATGAACCGATTCCTACTGAATGGAAGCGGGGTAGCGACCACATCCTTTATTGGCTGGCGTAGAGCTCGCAACTAAGGTGTTCACAGCTATAAAGCGAAACCAGCTCTTATCACGTGATTTAATCCTGGTGGGACAGATATTGTGATATCTGCAATTGGCTAAAGTATGATATGAACCGATTGCTACTAAATGGAAGCAGGGTAGCGACCACATCCTTTATTGGCTGGCGTAGAGCTCGCAACTAAGGTGTTCGCAGCTATAAAGCGAAACCAGCTCTTATCACGTGATTTAATCCTGGTGGGACAGATATTGTGATATCTGCAATTGGCTAAAGTATGATATGAACCGATTGCTACTGAATGGAAGCGGGGTAGCGACCACATCCTTTATTGGCTGGCGTAGAGCTTGTTGCTACCCATCTTCCATCGAGTAGCAATCGATACATACTCGTATCTAACTTTCAACAGTTAGAGACATCAGTATCTTCCCCACGTGAGTAAATCACGTCATAGTTCTGGTTCCGCTTTACTTCTTGTGAACAGCTTAGTTGCGATGTCGGTCTAATCATAAAATGGATTGCATTTGCCTACGTAGTGAATTTAAACACAGAGAGAGAGAGGGAGGGAGAGAGTGAATAAAGCTATACAAATCCTCAGTTTTGCACGCATTATTTATTGCACTGCCGGAATTTTCTCTCCTTCACCACTAACTCTGCTTTCTCCATTGCTTAACTCTTAATTTTCTTCTCTTTTTACTTCACCTTCTGTTTCCCTCTCCTCTTTCTGCTTCCCCTATCTCTACGCCAACCCATGCCTTTTAAGGAGTTGAAAACTACATTGTTCTAAAAATACCTCTGTGGTCTTGGGTCAACGTTCGTCTTCACAACCTATAAATACCGGGTTCGACTTCCGGCTGAGGCCGGGAAATGTTTTTTAGTTAGTTGTTTTTCTTACCCACACAAAGTCTAAAAGTATGCATGTGGGAGGAAATGTGGGTTTAAAGTTAAAATGCATTTAAAAAGATAGAACAAAACAAAAACCAGTGTTAAATGAATCTACAGGAAACTAGTTGTTTTCGATGACAACAGAAATTCAAATTCTATATAAATGAAGCAATTTTGAAAAATCTAGTGTGTTGCATTCATATAACTTTTTCTACTCATTCTTCGACAACTATTCGTACAAAAGCCCCCTTTTCTATGTGTGTGTGTGTGTGTGTGTGTGTGTGTGTGTGTGTGTGTGTGTGTGTGTGTGTGTGTGTGTGTGTGTGTGTGTGTGTGGGTGGGTGTGTGTGTTAAAGGATATAAACAGTTATATAAATTTTTTATACATATTTTCTTGTAGGTACAATAAGAATATGTTAATACAATAGGCTTCAGCGGCAGTCAAATCTTTTAACAGTTAGTTGCTACGAGATGGTTTTCACACTGCATTCTTTTTACATACCCAGAAAGACAGAGAAGAATGGCTTGTAATTTGAGGAAAGACGTAAAAATATTTAAAGCATTAAGAGAGAGAATCTTGGAAATGCTTAACTAAAAAGCGTAGTGTACATAAATTGCATGCGGTAACGAACTCTTACTTTTTTTTTTTGCATTAAGATTTTGTTTGTCTCTTGCGGTTTAGCAGTTAAACAATGGTTATCCAGAGTGAAGAGTACCCCAATGCTATTCCCATAATATTCTAGACAAATTTGTCATGACAATATAAAAAAATGGTACTTTTTTTTAATCATAGTTTCGGGTAGGAGGTTTTCTTGAAAATCTTCCCATACCATCCTTGGAAAATGCTAAACTTAAATACCAAGTTTATTGTTTAACTGACCTTTCGTTTTTGACTACAAAGACAAATATTTTTCTAAAAAATATTATTCAGGGATCTCAAAACTCGAAACAAAAAGTTGCGCTCCGTTTTTCATAAAGTTCGTAATAAACGAGATAGCTGGGATTTATAATGCCACTCTATTATAAAAATCCCTTTGTGGGAATTAAGTTGCATTCTCATAATTGGAACGCGACGTATGTTAGAATCCAACTTTTACAATAGAAATCTGTTTAGCCTTTTCAGTTGCAATGATGACACATTTGGTTTATTATAAGTGCATATGAACACTGGTTATAAATATTTCAAAAATAACCGGAAAAAATGGCTGCAAATTAAATAATAACTAAACAGTTTGTAACATATTACATTATCTGTTAAGTTATTAGGGACATTGATATTAAATTTTCAACAATGTTCGCGCAATATGAAGTCAGCACTTTTGGACAGAATCGACCAAGGCCGAGTTCTCATTGGAAAACCTCCGTCTTGAAATGGGATCTTTCTTTTTATTTTTTTTTTTTTTTTTTTTTTAATTGACGTCCTTCAACATTCAACATCAAGTCATATCGGACCATGAATGAAATGATGCTCAAATGAGCCCAGGGTCCATAGAGCTTAGAATTACCCGATATTCGTATTTAAGGATAAGGGATAATCCCGGAAAAACCTTATCCAAGTAACTCGCCCTGGCCGAGATACGAACTCGGAACCTCTTGAACGTGAGGCAGACACGCTACCATCTACGCTACCGAGGTGTTATTTCTTTAAAGCGACGAAAAGCTTGATAGCTTTTTTTATTGCTCTGCAGAATCACTTTTAAGATGTTTAACGTCCGCTTTTAGAGGATACGACACCTTGGGTTGATAAAACCAGACATGGAATGCTAATGTGGATAGGACAAAAAGTATGAACAGGAAACCTTTCAAACTTAAATACCACTACCGTATGCATTAACCATTTTTTTCTCTTCCTTTCTCGTCAATGCTGACGTTAGGAGACACTTGGGTTCCCTCAGAGCGAGGAAGCCGAAGCATATGACCTGAGATAAAATCATGGCTGAGGGATCGGCCCAACGCCTGAGATCAATGATTAATGGAGCAATTGGTGGAATGATGGTGGGGGAAACCGGAGGACCCTGAGGAAACCCACTCCAGCACCATGTTGTCCACCACGAATCCCACGTTGCGCCGACTGGGATCGAACCCGGGTCGCCTAGGTAAGAGCCAAGCGGTCTAACCACTGAACCATTATTTACCATTTATGAGAACTCAAAAGAGGCTCTGCTTGGGAGGACAGTCCTTAACGACCTAGGCCATTTAATCACTTTTAATGTCAGTAATGAAAGGGATGCTTCTATAATTATCAATAGCATACATTATTAATTAGATACACTCTCCCAATTAAAAGTTTGTATCACAACAGCCAAGTAGTCGCTGAAGCTATATATATACGTCGTATAAAGAGTTGAAACCGTATTTATTTTCCATACTTGTGGCAACCCTGAATCAGCCTGTCTTCTCAAAGCATGCAAGTGAAATGAAGTATGTAGTGTATTGTTTAACGCCCGCTTTTACTACATACGGCACCGCAGGTGATGACATTGATGATACATGAGATGAAGATGGAGCACCGGTGGAATGAGATGGCGGGGGAAACCGGAGATCCCGGAGAAAAACCGCCCCAGCGCCATGTTGTCCAGCACAAATCTCACTTTGCGGTCACCTGGGATCGAACCCGAGCCGTCTTGGTGAGAGCCAAGCGGTCTAACCACTGAGCCACGACGCGGCCCTAAAAGCATGCAAGTTTTGACGTGATTACGACAACTGAAGTTCTAGTTACTGATCTGGTACTGATTTTAATAATTAATATCTACTTATGCTCATGTGGGAGCAATTACAATTTTACTAGATTTCTAAAAGCAGTGTGAAACCTTCCGTAGATATATTACATCTTACGTCATTGTTAAATAAGGGTGCACCTAGAAATGTCCACTGCGATTTCCCTACTCCCAGTTAAGGTGTAGGTAGTCCATTTTATAATTAAACTGGCATTGCAACTAAGATGTTCACAATGTAAAGCGAAACCAGCTCCTATGACGTGATTTACTCAACCTGGAGTAGATCATGTGATTTATCTGACTGGTTAGAGTGTGATATGAATCCATTTCTACTGGATGGAAGTGGATAGCAACAATGTCACTCAAATTATGAAACGGACTACCACACTCCTTCCAGTCGCTGACAGAACCAAATCGACGTGACAGTGCATGTAAAAGAACATACCAGTGCCGGACCTTTGGTAGCACCTTTAGACTGCTTGGCTTCCAACGAGGCGACCTGAATTCGATCCCGGCAGCCGTAATTGGAATTTGCGTAGTGGAGGAACAAGTTTTCTCGCGTATATACACCGGTTTCTTTATCTTCACGATCCAGAATCACGATAGGATCCATTTAAAAACTAGGGTACATATCATTCTGTGTCGCATACCTTTACCAAACTGCAAGGGCTACCTTCTTCCTACGACATTTATACAGAGATATTTCATTTGTTAATACCATGTTTTAAATGCACTATAGAGTAGCTCAGTCAAATGCTCTAAAGTCAGAGGAGGCATGGGGCACATTACAAACAGCTTTTAATGCTAAATCAAGAGGATTTCAAAAAGTAACCGGAAATAAGTAATGCCAACCTTCTTGAAGCTCCTATAAGCTGAAAACGAATCAGCAGCTCAAACCAATAGCACAAAAACTTCGCAGCAAAGGCGCGAAAAGAAATAAATGTCAAATTGACGACTGTATGAAGACACTTTCTTGATTTTACATGCAAAGAGGTAACAGACAAAGTAGTACTTTCTTGCACGTTTGAACATTTTCTTTTGTTGGTTTAAAGTTTTGTTTAATCAGTTACCGGCTCATCCTTTTCTGAAATACTACGAATTCGCTCCTTCTTATTTACGAGTATTACACAAAAACAAACTGAAATAACGAACACACAAAAATTAAATTTTAACTGTAGGTCCTGGAGATCTAGTGCCTTACAACTTATCTCATGCAGAAATTTTTCCCCTGTTGTGCTCTTTGAGGGTATCATGCTTCAGATCCGTCAAACATTGGAACAACTTCAAAGGTATTTTGGTAGCATTATCATTTATATTATAATCTTTGGAAATTATTTGGAGAAAATAAAAGATAGGAGCATTATCTTTATTTTCAAGTAAAGTGATGGTTCTGGATGGGGAAGAAATCCCTAAATAATCTTCGTCTTCAGAACATATCTTGCATAAATATGGAATGCAACATGTAGTAAGAATTTGCAGGATAGAGCACACCCTTGTGGCTTGCACTCTGAGGTTCTGAGTTGAAATTCGAGTAGCAGGAAAGCTTAATTCTAACCCCATGTAAATACCGCCGCAATTATATAAATGGATACCATTACCTTAAGCTGTTTAAAGTTAGAAACAAAATCAAGATACAGGAAGATACTATGAGACTATAACTATCTCTGTCAAATTATGACTTGCTTACAGAGAACGTCTGTATAATTAAGACCCTGTGCCCGGTAGTCCCATGTTCAAAACCCAGGGAACACCAATTCCCAAAGTCACCCTCTAAAAAGTGAATAGCGATAAAACTGACAGCAGAGAAAGACTTAATGCTATTAAGGCGATCTAAGCCGACCAAACTTAGATATCCTCGAGATTTTCCTGGTAAGCTCGTTTCAACCCTAGTCTTTACTCATTATTTCATTTTCTTTCTTCCAGAGTTTATGCAATGTGGTCTTCCGGTGCAAACCAAGAGATAATGGCTCTTTAGAAAGCTTCTTGGTCGTCTGTGGTTTACTGGGTGACATCAGCATTGGTGATGTTAAGGTTCCTGAATGGAAGAGCTAGGAACGTAATCTACCTTCAGCTCAAATCCAATATGGTGGCGCCACCGTAACGTGTCGACTCACATTCGGTAGGACTCAGATTCAATCCCCAGCAAATGTCCGCTCTGAACCTTGGGTTTATTGTGGTGTCCTGGGGTCGGCGGAGAAGGACTGGGATGATTCCTCTACTACGACGACTTTTCTATCCCTCTATTTGTGTGCCCATTATCTCCTCCATTACCATCTCTGTCAGGGTTGTAAGATCAGGCGACGGTGTTCAGTGTGTTGAGTCTCGGTGGTGGATGTGTGCTTTGGAAAGGTATCCTGACGTCGGTAGGGATCGCTTAGTCATGACTTGCTTCGAGTGAATCTCGCCCGGAGGGATCGCCCAAGTTAGGGCTTGCAGCATGAGATACGTTCGAAATGGAAACTTACTTGAACATGTGATTCATCCGAATCTAGTTCCTTTTCGACTCTTTCCTCGTACCTTTCTCCCGGGGGACACGATAGAAGCAAAATGAGCCTTCAGCCTCCGCCGCTGCCTCGAAATCTAACTCTCTGTATTTTATTTCACCCATTATGGCCGTAGCTGCTCTATACCTGTCCCTGTTCCTAAATGTAAGGTCTACAAAACGCAGTGCTCCTTTGCCATTCAGATCCGGAACCTTTACTTAAAACTTGAGGATATGTTTTGCACCACGTGCAAAGAACGCATGGTGACGCAAATCGCGAAGGTCGGCCACTGCAGTGGCGTCTAAAGTTGTTAAGAAATTTCTCCTCTGGAACGACCTTCGGAAGGCAAACATACACACCTGATTACACTGCACCTCGATTCGAAAACAACTTGGCTTGCTTTGAAGTCATTATAGCGCTTATGGAGTTGTGGCATGTGGCTGAAATGTCAGCACTTGCCCACAACTGCAACACTATCCCAAACAAATACACATTGCTCTAAAGAATCTTTATAATGAGTTTTCAAATAATAAATTGGTATTCTTCTTAGTGTATTTCTTTGGTCGCATGTAGAAACCACAGTTTCATTCGAGTGCCTCTTTCTCTTCCATTGTATGGCTCTCTAGGGTTACTGAAAAAATGATTTAGTTGAGTTCCGAAGCTTGTTAATTTATTAAGGTAAATTTGGTTATTAAAAAACTGACTACCATTTTTTGTTCTTTTAGGGTTATCTTAAAGATCAACTATTTGGAGGCCTCATGGACTTGTAACAGTTGCGGCTATTCATTACATGTACAAGAGATGAACCACCTTCACTTCAGACCTACTGTAGGTTATTTAAATAACATAGTATACTTAAGTCTTGGTACGCGTGTTCGGCGCAACTTTCAGATAACTACGCAAACTGAGGTAGTTTGAGACGTCACTTTATCTCATAATTCTAGAACAGGCTATAATATAATGTTTAATTTTTCGTGCACTGCGATCAAATTTTTCTACATTTTTGGTTCTTTGGTTACTGTTTCTTATCGTCACGTTAGTTTTACTGCTTTTAATAATAATAATAATAATAATAATAATAATAATAATAATAATAATAATAATAATAATAATAATAATAATAATAATAATAATAATAATAATAATAATAATAATAATAATAATAATAATAATAATAATAATAATAATAATAATAATAATAATTAATAATTATTATTATTATTATTATTATTATTAGTAGTAGTAGTAGTAGTAGTAGTAGTAGTAGTAGTAGTAGTAGTAGTAGTAGTAGTAGTAGTAGTAGTAGTAGTAGTAGTAGTAGTAGTAGTAGTAGTAGTAGTAGTAGTAGTAGTAGTAGTAGTAGTAGTAGTAGTAGTAGTATTTTCAGATCGAGCCCTGGCACTATTGTTATTCCGATCACATAGTGCATTATTTATTTACATAGGCATAAGTAGGAACAATAAGGGGAGGCGCCAAAACCTGCAAACGTAGGCTAAGATGTGCTTTCTTTAAGACAAAAATTGAACGTACTCTTTCTGTAACATTTGCAGAAAGCAAAGAGCTGAGTAGAAAATGTTTCAACGATCACATTAAATGTTCAACATAACAATAATAAAATTATAAATAATTAATTAAATAATATACTGTAATTTCAACAAGTACTGTGTACTTGCGCTATCTCAGGTTCCCTTGTGTGAACCACAAGGTCATAGGTTAAGTTCTGAGAAAACTACAGTATGTATGACTAGAGGCGTGGGGAGACTCTACACCTCCACCTTGAACTCTCGTAAAGGAGCGATGACATGAGAGGAGACAAAGGATGAGCGGATCAGGAGTCACGATAAATTAGAGGGCAGGGTTCCTAGGTGTTTCCAGATTGAAACACGCAATGGCAGCTCGTTACCACTGGCTGCCCTTCCCCTTGCAAGTCTGAGAATCGGGGCAAATACTGACCCGGGGAAGCGCATACATCAGCGAAATTAGCCGCGCAAATGCTTTACACGAATGCGAATCCCCATCTCACTTCCTTTCATTTCATTCTCTCGAAGTTTGGGTAGTGCTGCGCTGCAGTGGGGCTTGCGCTCTTGAAATACACTGTTCCGCTGAGGGGAGGCGTTGTGATCGCCGGCCACACATTCAGAGGGGGACTATTTGATCAACCGAACCTGGCTGGTGGTAACTCCATCGGGCTGAAGTAACTGCCTGCACAGGTTAGGTACCCAGCGTTACTATGGTGCCGCTCCGCAGCCAGTAGGGTACTTACATCCCATCTTTCCTCCTGGGACCTGACGCTTATTGTGTCGACTGTAGTACCAAAATCCCAGCGCCGAGCAAAGAATTGCGCAAGCATCCGCACCATCTGTCTGGTACTGTCATACATCACGAGCCTGGAAGTGATATAAAGCAAATCTTGGCATGAAAGCAGCATTCGCATAAGTAAGAAGGAGAAACCCAAGTGAAAGTGCGCGCTCAACGGGAATCGAGTGGAAATATTTGAAGAAAAAGTTCTAGATAATGCATTACATTTTGGTTTCCTTGTAAGAGAATATGGTTGTAGTGTAGATTAGGCTGCCTAACGGGATGGCTCAGGCGGTTTTGTATGTGGCCCACATTCGAGAGGCCCGGGTTCGATTCCCGTGGCAAACCTAACTGACCCATAGGTTTTTCGGGAGTTTTCCCGGGTTGCCAGGCGAATGCTGTAGTGCTCCATTTCATCTCCATTAGCATTTCACATCATCTCTCACCTGGTGGTTTCTTTAGGGTAGAAGTGTCGGCGGGAGTCTCGGCGGTGCATGGCGGGATGATGTGCTCTGAGTGAACCACTTCCTCCTCCGGAAAGTCAATTGCCGGTCTCCTTAGCGGCTGATGGGACCGCTTCCGAACCACAGTATGGGGAATGTCCGCTGACTTGGCCTACCGGGGGAAGCTTCCATCTAAGTAAAATGTAGGGAACCTGTCCTCTGCACTGTTGTGGCTCTTTGGGACGGACGCCCTCTGTCTCCTCTCGCCTCATCCTTCCACCCGGGTATGCCCCACTTGGAGCATAGGTACAATAGATCAAGACTGGTCGCAGTGCCAAATTCCCGGCGTAGTAATCCTAATCCTAGCAATGTATACTGAGCGATGATGCCGCAGTGACGATTGCTTCTTGCAGTCAGGAGATCGTGTGTTCTATCCCGTCTATCCCACACTCTCACTTTTTTGTGTGGTTTTTCCCTTGTCAGTTAGGTGAATGCCGGAGTGCTTACTTTAGTACCACGACTTTCTATCTTTTCCCTTAATTCTACTTCCTTATCTTTCACATGTACTTTCAGCTTTGCGATGTATGATAGTTTCGGACACATGGCGCGAATGCTTGAGCATTTTAACTGCTGCTCTCGGCTCTGGACGGCGTTTGTGCTCGCTATCCTCACGTAGGGGGCTCCGCGTGAGTCCTGGTACCGGAATGAAGAACTCTCGGCAAATGTTAGGGACTTCTGCACGACCCTGTTCTCTCCTGGGGTACTCTCCTTCATCCTTTTTTCCTGTTTTGTTAGTCGCAATAGATCTCTGTGGAGGCCGCAGGGCGCGAGGTGTCCACCTTTGTTGTCTACCCTTTACGAATACATGTAGGGATATGTTTTCCATTTTCCATATAAAAGTGCAGGAAAGTTATATTGGTTTAAAATGCATAAACAGATCCAGATTCGGAGGTGGCTGATTAGTTTTGACAGTTTTGTATTCCTTATTTAAAGCATCAAACGACACAAATAAAATAAGCTAATAAACATTTTTGGACAGTTCAACGTCAGTGCCGTGTTGGTCTTATCAGACAATGAATGAATGAATGAAACTTTGATCAATGAACCTTGAGCCCATAAAACTTTTGTTAAAATTTCCCGACATTCCGCTTCTCAGGATAGGGGAAACCCCGAGAAACATGAGCCTGTTAGCTTACACTAACCGAGATTCCCACTCAGAGACAAATTACCCCATGTAGTCGAAATTTTGAATTCATATTAGGAAATCTAAAAATAAGAGATATGACACTTATGACACTTGTTTCAATGCTGCTAAAAACTCATTTCTCAGAAAGAAGACGAAAGAAAGAAAAATAAATTACTAGAAATTTCAAAAGTATGAATCATTTAAGGTCACCAAAATCTGGGCCAGGATAATCATAATCCTCAAAACCTCATTAGATGGAGAGGCCATTAACTGCGGGTAAGTATAATGTAGCCAATTTTTCTTCGCCGTCCTCTGCATCTTGTCTGAATTCCCCATTCCTCTCCACCCTTGTCCCTTTTCCCGCTCGCATCCCATCTGATCAAAGTGGGTAATTCCTAATCCATGCTCATCTCCATGCAGCTTCATAAATTCTAAGTATGTATGTATCTAGCCATAAAGTTCAATTTTCCAAACCGATTATTAGTAACGCTATGGGTTTTTGTAATGAAGCCACATAGTCCGTGGGTTCGAGTCGTGCCGGAGTTGGCAAGGTCACGTGTTTGCCATGAAGGACACCGAGTGAGGGTTCAGCAGCCTATGACGTCATTTCGGCGCTGTTGTCGCTTCCACCCATGCGTTCTTAGGTTTTGACTCACCGCAAGACAAAGTTGTTGCGTGTATCTGGGCAGTTTGTTCCGCCCATGCGATGAATAGTGATTTATGATCACACGGTATTGGAAGATAATGTTGTTATCAGGTGTTATTGCACGCAATCAAAACAAAGTAACTATTAGAGCATCAATTCAAAATGCAAATTCATATTATGACCTGCTATTAGATGTAGCAACCATTCAGAAAGTCACGTCCTCCCAGCGATGACTGGCTGTAGAACAAAATGTAAATCAGAAAATAAAGAGACAATTTCTTAGCGGTTATATAATTTATTAAATGCTAGCCTTAATATTAGAGATACTTGCTGCTAAAATCCCCACCGTTTACAAATTCGAACCAGTTCATCTCACATTTTTATTGCAGTACTGTTCAGCATAATTATAGCACCTAACTTTCAATGAATGAAAATTGTATGCCCGACATGATAAAAATGTGAGAATTTTGGACTTTTTAAGTTCAAACATTAATCGCAGAATATAGTTCTGACGTATTGTGTAATCAAGTGGTCAGCCCGCCTCGGTAGCGAGGATAGTTGCGTGTCTGCCTCACGTTCAAGAGGTCCCGAGTTCGAATCACGGTCAGGGTGAGTTACCTGGATAAGGTTTTTCCGGGGTTTCCCTTATCGTTTAAGGCGAATGTCGGGTAACTCTAAGCTCCATGGACCCCGGACTCATTGGAGCATCATTTCACCCATTTCATTCATCGTCCGATATGACTAAATGTTGGAGGATGTAAATTACAAAATAAATAAGTAAATAAACGAGTGGTCAGCGTTCTTCTCAACCCAGAGGTTTCCGGTTCAATTCCATGCCGGGATGGGGAATGTTTTCTTTATTTAGAACCATACTCCGCAAAGTCTGGCAATATGAATGTGGGAGTGAGTGGGAGTGCATTTTCTAATGAAAATCAGTTATAATAGCAAACTGCTACAGTGAAGTTGTTTCTAAAGTCAAAGAACCACAAAATTTAAAGGGAGATATACAACGAGAAGGTATTTACATGCATATATTACATTTTATTCAACACTAAAGCATTTCATTGGAAACAATAATAAATTACAACATTTAATTTTCTAAAAAAATAAAGCATTCATTATAATGGTTATATCATTAAATACCATAATAGTGCACACAAATACAGCACACACTGAGACCTGTGTTGGTAGAAAGTTGGTAACAGTTTCTGTTTCGAAGACCTTTTCCTAAAGTATGATTTAACTTTCCAAATATGCGATTGTTTCACATAAAGTTTTCTTTTAATAATTTCGTTTTAATAATCCAGGAGTGTGGCTACTGTAATTTGTCAGAATTAGAATTTTATTCCCGTTTATTCACTGTCTAGTTATAATACTCTAAGTTTCCAAGCAGGTGTACATATCTGTATGTGAAGAGTTAAAGTTACGGATGGCTAACGGTTACGAATAAAGGCGTTGCTGAAAACTGGGTCGTGCTTGGTGGCAACAGGATCTGAGTCGTAAAAACCGATTCCAGTATCCGTGTGGCGCTGCTGAATTAAACATCGGCGGGACCCATAAAGCTATCATTGCATCTCTCACTCACTGCCTTCATTTTTCCCCATCCTGTATTCCACACGCCCGGTTTATTGCATTTCTGTATATATTTGGGCGCATTATTTTGGTACGCAAACGTTCGTTATTGTGTCTCAGAGAAGTTAAATCAATGCTGTGCTCAACAATCAATGTTTGCAGGGACATTTGGTTTTCTAGGGAAATTAAATTACGCATTATATGTGAATGAATAATTCTATCTTGGTAAATAAGTAAAATAATCGTAAAAGATCACTCAGCAAATAATGCAGGAGTTAACAGTTATCGTACACATTAATCATGCGTCTACAACCTCGTCTTTGGGTAAGAACACACTAAATGACCAAGATGTCTTCTAAATTTAAAATTTCTTTCCAATTTGATGCATACAAAATAACTGCAAGCACAATACTTATATGTTAAGTATATTTTAGCCTTTTGCACAACGTATAGCAAGTAGCGGAAGTATTGTATTCCTCCAAAACATTCCATGTCGAGATTTCACCGCAAATACATTTTTAGGCCTCTTGAACTACCCAAAAATCGTACGTGTGATATGTGTATATGTGTGTTTGTCTGAAAGCAAACTCAAAAATGGAAATTCGCTTAAATAACAAAATTCATACGTAAGTTTTCAATTTTTCAAGGATGTGACACGAAGACGTCTAAGAAACTTTCTCACCCCAAAAATATTTACAGGGAAAACAAATTCGAAAATTATTCTGATTTTCTCAAAAATGAATAACGATTTTGACTGACATGCCATATTCTTATATTTTAATGACAAATAAAATGTAGATCTTGAATTTTCTGGGAAACGCCTCTGAAGTTCTCTTCATTCTGGGTGGCTCGCTTAACTGGTGAACAATAAGAAATGCCTTTCCTTTGACGTTATAAAAGACACAGCTTATTTTTGGTCTACAAGACCAACGTTTCATCCTAAATCATTAAGACTTTAATGTTAATAATACTTTGTTTTATATGTTTTTTGAACTTTACTCCACAAAAAAATGTAGTTCTCGTTTAAGTACACACTTTAAATCGAATATTATTTTTGGAGGATTAACCATTTTCGACGTATTCATCGGTATTGGTTTGCATTTTAAAAGTCTTATACTCTTCTCAGATGTGGAGCACTTACTCGTCTCTCTCTCCTGGCCATATAAAGAGAATGGAATTTTAAAACCATTACATAACGACCCGGTTTTAAAAGAGTCGACTATCGCTTAAACCTACTGCATTCCCCTAATCAAATACAAGGAAAATGCAATAAGACGATTTTTTGCAAAATATATTTATATCACTTGAAATAGATGAAAGAATAATCGCTAATCACTTGTTACAAGAAACAGCTTGTAAAAGAACGAGTACAGAAAGCCCTTCCAGATTTCTAAAAATAATACTGTACCTTCCACTCTTTACTGTGGGTTCTGAAGCATTTTACAGAAAAATAAATAATAATTCCTACGTATATTAAGTAGAGAAGCAAACTCCATTCCATCTCTTAGAGCAGTTTTGCTTTACTAATTTAAACTATTTTTAAATTTGGTAGCTTCTATGCGCTTAAAGCATTTGATATCACTCTGTTTCCTCAATTCCTGGCTTTGAACAGTGTTTACTCTTTGAATAGTATTATCTGGTAAATATGACTGCAATAACCTTTATCTTTCAATATATTTAGGAAAATTTTAGTTTTATGACATACTTTTTCTCAGAAAATATTGACAATAGCTAAATTACATTTCAGGGTGATAAAAACAATCTATGAGAGCCGTTGAGGATTTACTAGGCATTTAAAAAGATTGTTACTTCTTAAAAGAAGTGATTGATGATAAATCTTAAACAAAAGAGTATATAACCGAAAAAAGTTCTATCTTTCTTAATTACCAAAATTATTGGATAAAAGTACTCAGTGGACTCCAGATTTAATTTACATTATCTAAAAATGAACATGGGTCTTATGTTTATCAGATTTAACACTGGTACAATATGGCTTTTAATCTCTCCTTAAACCAATTGAGATTTCAGTACCGTGAACAGGATATAATGTATTTCATTTAAGCCATCAACTGAATTACATAAATGACCGCGGAGTTGAAATCGGGAAGCGTTATGGCCCTGTAATGTTCATTTTACAGAATAAATAACTCAGCAGCTTGAACCAAATGGGATTTTAATGTGGAAATACTGTATGTAAAAATTACCTCTTTAATAATCTCCGGAATGCACTTCCGTCCTTAGAAACCGTGCTCGTTTTATGAGGTTATGATTATTTGCGACAAATGACATGTTGTTACATTAATAGCATAAACTAAATGATACCATAATATATGCCTTTATTACATGTGTATCATATAATATCCGGATTACAATGTTTCGTATACCATTTGTGTAACTACACATCACTCCAGATCCATCAATAATGTTAAAAAAATGTTATGTGTGCTCTCAAATTATATTCTTTACTTTCTCTAATCCAAACTAGATTTTAAAAACCTTCATTCTTATACCAAATTTCCGTGCTAATCGAGATAAATGTTCTTTTCTACGTATGCACAAATGCAACCAACGTTTAAGAATCTATTAACTCCAGAAAAGTTGCAGTTTTTCTGTATTTCCACATGTTATAACGGTTCTCCAGTATGCATGTTTACTAAAATAGTCATTTCTTATTCTAGCAACTTCAATACTCTCTTTCCAATAAGCAATTGTACAGGTGCACTGAAATACTGACTTTTTTGAAATAAAAAGGTTTCAATGTTAAACAATTATAACGCAAAAACAGATGGCCATACGTGTTTGAACTGCTTTTTAAAACATAACAAAATGAAAACCATCCAGAGACCTCACATCAGAATAGCACAAAATGTAGCTTTGGAATTAGTTATTTGTTAGCTATTGTTCAAGTTAACTAGTCTAAAATTGCAAAAGCCAATAGAATATTTAAGAGCGCACAAAATGGTGGTGCTACAAACAAATTTGATATAAACACATCAAAGACGGAAATGATGGTGTTTAGAAAAGGAGGGAGAGCTCATGCTTCGGCAAAAATCTTTATCAAAGGCAGGAATATAACCTTCGCAAAAGATTTCAAATAACTGGGAATCACATTGCAAATAAGTTTCAAATGTTTTACAAAGCATGTGACAGAAAAAGCAGCGCAAGCTATAAGGGCAATGCACGAAATCACCTACATTAGAACCCTCAACTGAGAGACAGCAATGGCGCTATTAACAAAAATCATGTCAATCCTAACGTACGTGATAGAAGCCATATAGTCACACCTTAGCGAGAAGAATCTATCTGTACTTGAAAGAGCAAATGCTCTATATATGTACATCAAAAGGGATATCGGAGTATCAAAACCCACCAGATGCACACTCGTCTACCTCCTAAGAAGAGAAACATTCATCATTAAGGACCTCAGAGCCCTGTTACCTCTACAGAACACAGGAGCCTCAGAGGAACTACTAAAATCAATGGAAAGAAAAAGGGAAGAAAGTACCTCCGGAACTCTATGGGACAGGGGCCATGATAGACCAGACGTGGACAGCAGCCAACTTCGATATGAGGGCATGTGCTAACTGGAATGGCAGTACCTCGTTTTCACCATATGACATTTAACAACAATCATTTCACGAACCATCGGAAACGTGTGTATGTAAACTATATGGACATATTTGTGAACGCTACCACTTAGAATTATGCAGCAAAAGGCAACTACCTATCACAGATTATGCAAATATGTAATTTATATGTATATGATGTATTTTAATGTAAAGCTACCTCTCTTCAATGACTATTTAGCTCCAGTGAAGGTATTATTAAATATTCAATAAGAAAACACACATAACAAACAACAATCAAGATATAATGATAGATTGGCCCGAATATCGTTGCTCAGGAACTAATGTTTCCTATTTCAATCGCATTTGAAGAAATAGTGGTCTGAATACGCTACATTCGTTGCGCAATAATGCAATCAGCTATTTCAAAATAAAAAATGGAAGCATTATAAACATCAGCGCCGTGATGTACGGAAACTTCTCCGGCGCAGCAGCAAAGCGGGTTAGTATCACCAGGTCTGGTTAGGCGTTAGGAAGATGGAAGTCCGCCAGAAATTCGAATCTTGATACAAAGATAAATTAAATAAATGTACATTTTCCGCGTTTGCCAATAAAATATTTCACAGAGAGAAAACAACATACAGAGCAAAATTAGCGCTAGAAGTGTATAAATTAATGAAGACTTTCTTCCGTACAACAAATAAAACCATAAAGCTAAATACTTCCTACATCCTACGCAAGTTACTTATATTACCTGCTGAATTAAGAGTATTATAAACTGCATTACATGGTGACCTAATATATTATTTCATTTTGTTTCGTTTGTATTTATAAAAACAGGGACGATTTTCTTAGAACTTTAAGAAACAAACGTTTCAAGTAATAATACAATATAGTTAAAAGCTGCTTCATCTCCATATGTTTTGTATCTGTTACATGACAAACAACAATAATTGCAGAATAAATTAATATTTCACCATAAAAACTATAATCTGAAATAAGTACTTCATACTACCCTCAAAAATTGCTAAATATTTAACTTAGTATTTTATAGTGGAAGTTCTAAAATATTGTGAACAATTTTCAGGTACAAAAAATATACTGTATGTTCTATACACATTACTTTCTCTAACCAAGTCGTTAATTTGTGTAAGTCATCTACACTATGCATACAAAAAAGGGTTTTTATCGGCTTGAATTATGTTAATCAAGAAAAGCTTTTGCAGAAATTGACTCCACATTACCTTGTAGGAACAAGCGAAGAACAGAAAACTGAAGCGCTAATCATATGTATAAAAGCCGCTTCGTTATACACTGACCTTGCACATCCACCACATTGTGAGAAAGAAATGAATGCTAACCACTTCAAAAAGTCTAACTACCGTATAATTCAAACCAACAAAAATAATTTCAATTGCACGTTTTTTCATGTAAAAGATTTCGTCTGCCTCTTGTAGTTTACCAATTATAAAAGTAATACACCAAATGAATACAGAATGAAACATATTTCAATGGCTGCTGAGAGAAAATTCAAGTTTATATACCCTATATTATTTTGCAAGCAGATACCTCAAACTCGTGACATTTAAATTAAAATCATTAAAGGCTTTATTGAAAAAATTAACGAAAATTGTAATTGTAAAGGACGGCTTGGATGGGGAATTTTCTTAAAAACTTTCATGTCGCACCCTTAAAAGACGCTGATTTTAATTATCAAGTTTGGTGTTTGTCCTACTTAATTTGTAATTTAATTCTCACCTTTCTTTTCACATCATCAAATGGAAATACAAAATCAAGATTACGGTTTAAAGTCCATACTCGAAAATGCCATATATTCCTAAATCCTGAAAATTCTGCCATGTTGCTTGCCATTCAATAATAATTCCGTCCCCATACACCTAACCTATGGTTTTTGTGTATTGGAGGCCCTTTACTCCTTTTTACACATTTTTGCCATTTCACCTATCCTAACCTACATTTTTCTCTTAATTGTTCATAGCCATTTCTCTTTAACTTTCCATAAATAATTCCCTATATTTCGCTTGTTCTTTTCCTCTTTTACTGACAAAATTTTTCTAATTACTACTTCGACCTCCCCCCCCCCCCCAAATTGCCCCATTTACGTAGCCAGACCTGCGCTCTCCATATCTTTGTTTGACTACAATATAACATACATTAGAAGTCTGCATTCTCTTCTCCACACAATGGACATTTACCTAGCTTCCTATCTTGACCTATACCTTTCAAGTTTCTCATTCCTGTTCTCGCCCAAGAAAAACCTTCTCTCCCTAACTTATTACCAGAGCTAGGAAGTTCGTACCGATTTTCTTGAGCAGTGTAAGAGCGGTCAGGCACGGCTATACCACGCAGCGCTACTACCAAGGGCAAGGTTCGTCGTAAAATGCAACTCATTACTGTAACTTGTATCCTAAAGTAATACATATTACATGTTTTACACCCAGTGGCCGAAGCAATCAAATGTAGTTATGCAGGTGTAGACAGCTTTGTAGCTTACATGAAAAATATATTTTTGAAAGCATCTTACATAATTGCAAAGTTCAGAGAGCTAGCATCAGACATATCGCTACCACCACGGCCAGTTGTCATCAGATGGGTAACTTGGCTAGAGGCTGTCATCTATTATGCCGAACATTATGACAAAACTGTTTCGGTATTAGCCAATTTAGAAACCGATAGCAGTTCTAGCATACAAACTGCCAAACGTCTAGTAACGAACAGTTTCGTAGAAATATATTGATTGCACATTTGTTCAAAGAGTTACCCACAACTATCACACTGTTACGGTCCAGAGGTATGGAGCTGACTGAATCTAAGCGGCATGTAGAACTGTCAAAACGGATTTACCAAACCTCGAGCATTCTCCTGAAATATAGATGAAAATGAAAAGTGTAATTGAAAAGAATGCAGGATTCGGTGCGATTTACCACATACGAGATGCACTTTTAGATCACAACGAAAGATATGATACTGATTACAGAACTGATAAAAAATTTCAAATATGCTCCAATCACGTCATGCGAGGTAGAAGGAACATTTTCGCAGTATAAATCTTGTTTGATGGGACATAGAATGAGTTTTTCATTTGAAAGACTTCAGAGGTACATTATTGTTTTTAGTAATATGACCGCGAATGAGTAAATATGTAGTGAAATTCCTGCTTTGGTATTTTGTCCAATAAGAGTTTTCAGATATTTAAGAAATTAATTTTATTATTTGGATATTATTTTACATCCGATCAGGTCCCTATATAACCTCAGTTAGCTTTTGTCACTTGTACTGGCAAAAATGTCTTCTCTGTCAATATCCTGTAATCTTAACTTCTTTCTAGAAGCCTCTAGACCCATACTCTGCATTTATCCAAGAAAGACCCATGCCTATCTGCTTCAACACGTCATTCATTTTTTGTGCCCAAGACCCTCCCCAGTTACTTCTCCTTTGAATATGAAAACACTCTTCAATTATGTTGCCATCTTCCAAGTTAGCGATTCTGTACAAATATTTCATTGCCTTAGACAAGATTTTAATTTTAGTAAAATACCTGCCCAGTTCCAATTGTGCTTCCCCATTAGGTGATACTATCGGTAATCCCAATATACTTGTATATTTACAAAATGATATATGTACACTATCAATCTCTCTCCAAGCCTCATCCACTCCCATACCCCTGATCCATGTGACATTCTATTTTCTACTACTGCCATATAAATCCTCTCCAACCATTTGACATTATATCTGGCAGGTTATTGTAGCATGAACTTATCACCCTCATGGCCATTTTACCTTTTTCCACAGACATCTTTTGGTTCTTTCCAGCTACCATCTGAACTCAATCTTGTCCCCAAATAATCCAATATCCTTACCACCTCTATTTCATTTCTATTAACCTCCCATTTCTCATCCTTACGCAACCTGTATCCTTTTTTGAAGATCATAATTTTGGTTTGGTTTTCATTCACTTTCCAACCCTATTTATTGAAATAAGAATTGGCTGACTCGATTGCTCTTCTCAGCCCTCCGCTTGATATGGACCAAACTACTAGGTTATCTGCAAACAGAAGCCCCGGAATATCTTTATTGTTAATAACGGATGACTGTACCCTACAACTTGACATCTCTAAAATACCATCGATATATAGGTTAAATAGTACTGGACTAAGTTTACATCCCTGCCTTACTCCTATCTTATTTGGTATAGATTTAGTTACTTTGTTGCCTGGTAGTTTTATACACAACTCTTTCTCCTGGTATATCTTCTTAATTACTTCTATAAATGCATGGCTTATCCCCTTACTGCTTAATTTTATCCACAATGCTTCTCTGTTAATAGAATCAAATGCCTTCTCTAGATCAATAAATAGCATAAATACCCTTCCCCTTTTGTTGCTCAGATATTTACAATTGCTCTAAAAATAAAGATATTGTCCGATGTTCTCCTACCTGGTCTAAAACCTGCTTGGAACTCCAATAGTATATTCTCCTTCTCAACCCAATTTTGCAACCTATTTTCTAGAATTCCAGTAAAGATCTTACCTATAATGGACAGTAAACTAATCCCCCTAAAGTTAGCTGGGTTATTTTTGTGTCCCTTTTCCTTTCAAATTGGCAATACCATACTTGTCTTCCATTTCCTAGGAATTTCCTTTTCTTCCATTGTTTTATTAAATAATTTTATCACTATTTTCCTCCTAGTTTCGTCAAGTGCCCAAGTCTTCTAAAATTCTCCTGGTATACCATCAATGCCACTAGCTTTGTTAGCTTTTAACCTCCTTATTTGTTCACAAAATTCAACATCCGAGATATATCTATCTAATTCATTAATTATTTGTGGACCCCCTAACAAACTTCCTTCTACTCTTTATATTTATCTTGTCCTAGCAGTGATTAGAAGTATGCACACCATTGATCTGCGTCTTTATCCTCGTCTCTCCCCACATCTTTATACAGCCCTCTTACTACTGACCAAATTTTCTTATTATTAATTATTCTTGCTGCTTCATTTAGCATTCTGCCTATTTTCTCTCCTATTCCCTCTTTTTTGTTTCATTAGGCACCTGTATGCCCATCTCTCAGGGTCAGGAAATTTTCCCTTTCCTCTTTTTCTTCTGATGGCCGGCAATTCTTTAATTCCTGTGCTACTCTTGCCTTCGATACCTGGCAATCCTTGTCAAACCACTGCTTACTGATGCCTTTAGAACGCCCTTCCCCCCATTTTCATACTGGCCCCTGCTGTTTTAACAATATATTCCAGTGCTTCTAAGGCTTGCTATATTTTATTCTCAGTTAATCTTTGTACCCTCACTTGTAAAATTTTACTACTCTCTGAATTCAGTTCATTAACAAGTATTTTATGAATCTCTTCTTTCCACTTATACACTTCCACCACACTGAGACATCCTTCATCAAGCTGTTGCCTTCCCCTAACTCTAATCTTGGGGGAAAGTGACAGCCTGATGTTAAAACATTCATAACTTCAAAATCTAGGATCCATAATCAATTCCTACAGAATACATTAAAATATCCACTACAATTATGCCATTTTTGTCCTTCTTACTATTAATCACAACCGGTCCGACAGATGTCAGTCGACCATATAAGGAGGACCCTGCAGGACCTTATTATTGAATGTAAAAACACAACATTGCCCATATATTATAACGTTGATACATCAGATAATTAATTTTGTATACAACAAACCTTTCTCTTTCACAGACGACTTCCACTCAATGATTCATGAGAATATTTATATTAAATATAAATATTAAGTATTGCATCTGAAAGAATGTAGGATGTACAAAAGATTGAACGTAAAGACCGAACAAATGCTAAACAATAATACTGTACGAAAAAATAATTATTACACGAATGATTCAATTGTAATTAAAAGTGAAATACAAAAACTTCAAAGTAAATACTCTTTCATCCATTCTCATCCATTGCTTAAGAAGCGCAAAGCGCTTTGTTACGCTCAGATTAGTACGCTTTGCGATTCCCCTGCAGAGTGAAGGACCGGCAACATCTCGAACATCTGTACGCCGCGGGTCGGTTTCGTCAAGTACTGCAGGCGCTCTTCCCTTTCCTCCTATCTACCTGAAACCAGCAGCTGACGGACAACTCTGTGTGACTACCTATACCACGCTCCTTTTGCCTTTTATACCAAGATGAAGTTGGTACGCTTAAGTGTCTCATTATATATTCAAAATGGATCCAGAATGTTTTAGGCTAAAAGTGAAATGTCGTTTTGTTACTTTATACGTAAAGGACACATAGCCAATAAAACAAAGTGTGAGACATTCTCAATTTCTTTGGTTATTTTGTTTTTTACACCAAAAAAGCAAGGAAGGAAATGTATTGTGTAGGAACATTATTGCATTTATGCACTGAATATTTTGGTGCAGAAGCACAAAACTAAATTTGTAAGGTGTATGTATGACATATCTTGATGACATAAAAGCAAGAAAGGCTCACATTTTGGTTGTGTTTGTGCTTTTTATAGGTCTTAGAAGTAAGCTTTAAATTTTTGAAGTTTACAGCTGTGTAACGTGAACACGCATTTTTACTTCGGTAGCTACGGTACATTTTATAAGAAAACGCCATTTGTACTTGTTGCTTAATATACATTTAAGTATAAATGTAAGTTTAATCCGTTTACTTTCTATGTACAGTTTCCCAGCAGTTTCTTACTTGGAGAGATATTTAAGGGCCCGTTGATAGCTAGGTCATTTGCATCTGTTTTCATTTGAATACAAGTATCGAACCGCACAGGATATGATATATTTGTTTTAGTCATTAGTTACTGGACAACACATGAGATTTGAATTCTATAAATATACATTAAAATCGCATTAATAGCTCTACAGATTACAACAAGAAAGCCGTCCGTTTCCCAGCCTACAATTGTACTACTGTATCAAGAAAGTTCCGGAAATCGGTGAATGAAACACAAAATATGGATTATTCATCCAATTTTATTTTATCACCTTCAAAGTAGGCCCCTTCCGAGATTATACATTTATGGCAACGAATAATCCAATTATAAAACGTTTTTACAGTTTTTTTAATCTTTGTTATTTGTTGCCGCGAATTCTCTTTTATGTCTTCTATCGACTGAAAACGGTGCCTCGAAATGGTAACTTGAGTTTTGGAAAGAGAAAGAAGTCGGTCGGAGTCAGATCAGGTGAATACGCTAGTTGTTCAATGAAATTTGTTGAGTTTTTGTTTAGAAATCCGTTCACAATGATAGCTTTGTGAGCTGGGGCCTCATCGTGGTGCAGAATCCATGAGTTGTCTTTCCACAAATCTGGTGTTTTTCGTCATATTTGTTCTCTCAAACGCCGCATAATGCTCAGTTAATAGTTTTTATTTACCGTCTGACCTTCTGGCAAGAATTCCGAGTGCACGACACCACGATAATCGACATGACTTTCAGTTTTGATTGAGTTTGACTGTTTATGGCCGAGCAGAGCAAGGCAAATCTTCCACCTCGTCTCGACCACCTTTGAATTCACTGTACTACTCATATGCACGTGATTTTGTTGAAGACGATTCACCGTAAGTCCTCTGTAACATTTTCAGCGATTCGGCACACGAAATAGCATTTGCAATACAAAACTTGAGAGATTTTTTGTTCAATATTTTTATTCACTGTAAAATCGCAACACACCTTTGAGATGCACTAACAAAATGGCACCCTATAAAAAAACTAGATGACAGATGACAATCAAACTCCGCGTGGGTATACAGGAAAGATGTACCAAGTTAGCGGCAGTAATAATTTCGAATCCCCTCTTATACGATATTTTTATATGATCAATTCCCGGTACTTTCTTGGCAGAATTTATAACTTGTTACACCCTTTTTCCCTAACTAAAAACTACAGTTGTGGCCTGAATTATGTGATCTAAAATAGCTGTGGTTCGATATATCCTAAAGTTAAAATAACTAAAGAAAAGGAGGCATTCCTTTACCTCAAGGGAATTATTTTCTACAGTATTGACATCAGTGCCATATTCAAAACACAAATGTGTAGCAATTAACTCCAGTTTGTCTCACGAGTTTTCTAACTTCTCAGTAAAGACATTTCGATTTCAACTTGCTCTGTATCCTCCGCAGAGTCCGGAGATATAAACATGGAAATGAATGTGTGTAGGCATACTACGTGAATAACACCAACGGTAACTAATACTTTAACGAGATCTTAGCTCAAAGAAATGTATTGTGTGCACTCACGTAGCTTTCTCTATTCAGTCTAGTACAAACTATTCTTAAAAACGCGGAGACTTCTATCTTACTTAATGTTAACCGAAATAACGTTTGCAGAAATGATTCTATTACAAAACATTTCCCTTTAGGTACAATGGAAATACAGTAGACTTAAACGATATTCAAATCTTGGTCGCTATGTGACGCCTTTGCCATTCCGTTCTCTTTGCTGGCCAGGACACAAAACAAATGTCTTCTTATTTGCGAAAAGTATAAGTATTTGTCATTAAAACCAATAACGAAGCATTTCCCGAAATATGAAGTGGATTACCTTACGAGAAAAGAATTGACATAAACAGATCTAAATTTTTGTGTAGTAAGATTTTGTTTATTTCTTACCGTTTAACTATTAGTAGTGCAAAATTCTTTCAGTGAAGAGGACATCACAGCCTATTCCCAGAAAATTCAAGATATACATTTAATTTATCATTTAAATAGCTTAAACATGAGGCATTATGATAAAAAACGTTAAGAGAAATTTTAAAGAAAATCAAATTTTTTTAAAATTTTCTACATATAGTGTTTTTTTTTTTTTTTTTTTTACTTCTTATTTAAATCTGCGTCTCGCATCCTTCGAAAATGCTGAATTTGAATTCCAAACTCGCTATTTAACCGACTTTGCTGTTCACGCAAAGACCTTTTCCTAAAAATTATTTTTATGGGTTCGGAGAGCCTCAAAACCGACACACTGTATTTCCAGTGAAATCTCGGTATCAAATTTCTGGGTGGAATACAATACTTCTCACACTTGGTGTAGGTACGTAATAGGGAAAGTAAAAAGTGTTTGTCAGCCAAAACCGACAATATGACCATAAGAGTTGGGAGGGCTATACAAATGAAGCAAATAAAAAAGAAACCTTGTGCGTAGGCTATGATGTCATCCTCGTAAAAAAATTAATAAAGGTTCAACATTCATCTTTATTTCAACTTTTTCAACTTTGTGATTTTATTAACATGAATTGGTGCTCGTCCAATTGAAGACCCATATGTCTTAACAGCTCAAATGTTAACAGTCTTATATTTCCTTTATTTATAATTATGAAGATAATAATAAATTTAAATTAAACAAATTTTAAGTTATTATATAATTTACAGTAAATCTTCACACGTTTTATTCCACACATAGCCAAGTCATCCAATAAGTAATACTCATGTGTAGAAATCTGTTAGGCAACAATAGCCAGAGGAATGATCTACTGAAAACTACCGACTGTATAGCTTCATAAGGGTGACAATTTTATAAAAATCGCAAAATCATTTCTTTAATTCTAATATATATACATATATATATATATATATATAGGTTTAGGCATATTGGTATATAACTATGGCTTTGTTTTCTACTTTCTTTCTTGCAGTAAAGTTTAGCTTCTCTTGCCTTTAAGATTAGATATATTATTTCCTTCTACCAACTAAGGTTCTTTGTTTTTGAACAACACAACTGCTATGCAAGATTTAATTGCTACTAAACGACAGTTCCTTTTTTAAGTCATTAATTTTACAGCACCAACAGTTATGCTGATTACAGATGAATTGTTATAAAATTAAATGACTTGGCAACTGTGCTCAGGGTTATGTTCAGTGGTAATCTTGAAATGTTGTTCATGGGCGAACTGATGAACAAATAAACTGATAATATATTTACTAGGTGTAAACTAGAAACCTTCAATTTTAAAGAAATCTTTCTCGGTCACAGCTGGGGCTTGTTGTAAAGCAGACAAGTGCTCTAACGACCAGTCAAACAGAAATACCATGTAAACAGTTTTATTCATTTATTAACATTTATTTAATTATTTACTAAATTTAAACTGTTTAACATTTTAGTAAAGGCAACTACTGAGTGTGATCTTCTCTAGATGACTTCTCGTGGCCTTGTTGCTCAGGAATTTGTCAGTAATTTAAAGTAGATCTTTGTATGACTTACTATGTATGACAAACTTCTCTTATTTTAAATGTAAATATATTTACACATAGATCAACGCACACTCCAGAGGTTAAAGACACGAGCATGTATTTTACTACCAGACTTTAGAAAGATGGAACGCATCTACGGATCAAAAAATGTTCTTACTGTTATGATCCCCAAAGGGAAAGTGCCTTAGGGACTTCCGCCTTGATCGCTTCAAGTTCGTTGACTTGAGGGAGCGCCGTCGCTCTAAAGGAATTCTCTTGAAGACTTTCCCAAGTATTTATCAATGCACACACTTTCACACGAGTGTTGGCAATCTATAATTATTGTAAACTGAGTTGTGGCAAGAAATGGAGCAACCGCAGCCGGCTTCAGACACTCCTTCAGGTGCGGTGTCTGGTATTTGTAATCCTGTTATTATTCTCATTTCTCTTCTTCTTTCACCATGTCCCCGTCTTTCTTTGATCATCTTTAATGCATCGTTTTCTATATCCCAGATGAACCAGAAACTGCTTCCTGTTTATAGTAAGATAGCCCAAATGGTAAGAAATGATTTTAAGTACATGTGAGACGATGTTATTGATAACAATCCATACAAGGGCATAAAACAGCAATAGTGATTTAACTTCTCATCACGTTTAAACTATTCCTTCAGACGTTAGAGGACAGATATTCTTTCTACGGACGTAGACCATTGCTTTCTATATCTTACTATTTAAAAAAATAAAATTCAGTAGTAAAGAATTTTTACAAGCTTGTGTATGGATATACCAATTCTGAGAGTTCATACTCCATGGCCATACTCCTGAGCTGCAGAGTATTTTTAAGTTTCTCTCTTTCTTTCGTTCTTTTCTCATGATGGCTACATTGACTAATGTGACGTAACCATGTCAACAAACATATACAATGTTGCACAAATAGTTTTATTGCATATTTCTGCAAGTACAATACACAGAGTTAAGCGACAGGCATATCTTTTAAGAGCTCGTTTCTATGTGTTCTCTTTGCAATGATCACGAAAAAAAACGTAATAAGGATTTCTGTTTAAGAAAATTACAAGTTTTGAGAATTCAAGCTAATAACATGGAATATTTCGGAAATTGTTAACTCAACGAAAAAACACTGCGTATTTTAGCGACATTTACGTTTGTTTTTCAGTAAGATTTTGTTTTATCTCTCCGGTTTTCAGTTATGAAAAATTCACTCACAACGAAGAGCACTTCAGAGGTCATTTCCAGAAAATTCAAGATATACTTATACATTTCATTTCTTACGTAAATAGCGTGAAACTTATTCTAAAAATGCTGCTTTTAGTTTATTTATTCATGGAATCTCAAGACGTGTGTTTCCGGTGAAATCTTGATATCAAACTTTTGGGTGGAATACAGAACTTCCACTATTTACTGTACATCAGAGAAAATAAAAATGAATATTTGTTCTGCCTGGCAGATTCTCCATACACTATAATCTAAAAAGACATGTCATCTGTAACTAAAATTACATCAAGGTTATTATCATCTATTTTAAAACGGCCGTCCATTCTACTCTGCCATTTCCGATGTGATACCACTTTATCTCTGTGGTGTTCTAAATGTTTCAGTTTAGAGCAAAGTTTTACTGAACTAATTCTCCATATCTATCACCAACAATTAAGTTTTCTTTTCTGAGATAAATTTAAGTATTGTGATTATGTAAATTTTTGACCACCAGTAGAGTGGTGTAAGCCGGCCCTTGTAATAGGGAAATACTTTCGACATATTTTGAGAGGGCTGGGCTATTTCTGTCTGGATAGTTCTTTCTATGTTAGTTCGATTGTTATAAAAGCACTAGAACATAAAGCACTAGAACATGTCACCCGTCGGGAATTTATTCCTGTGTGTGCAGGTATTTAAGAATTCATAGTATTAACACATTTACTAACCGAGCGAGATGACTACGCGATAACGTGTGAGGTTCGCACTTGAACATCCCGTGTTCGATATCCGGTGGCCGCCCACCTTGACTATTGTTTTTTTTTTCGTAGTTTCACCGGGTCGATATGTAAATGCTGGAAAGGTTCTTCTTCTACCACGACTGTCGCGTTCATTTTCTGTAACCATATTTCCTTCCATCATCTGTTTCAGGGTTGTAGGACCAGGTAGGTTCGGGCTGGGCGGTGGAGGTGCGCTTTGTAAAGGTTTCTTTTTGACGCCAGTCGGACTGCTCGTGAACCACTATCTGGGTTTTCTCTTAAGAGAACCCCCGACGGTTCGCGACTTTGGGTGGGCTTGAGCGACGTCAAATGCATTCAATCTAGAAACGTTAGAGACCCATCTACGTTTACACAGATTGCCCCTGTATCTGATCGCCTTCCGATCTCTCCGTCATCCTTTCTTCTAACGGATCACATTCGAAGCATGGTTGGCCTACGTGAGGTGCCCAGACCTCGATTTCGGTGGGCCCTCCGTGATAGTTGTCTATAACACACTATAAGAATTAAGTCAAACCTTTTAAACATCGCTAGTGTTGTTTCCTGAGTCACTCTTTAAATATTTCTGAAAGCGGATAGGAATGTTCAGCGAAAGAGCGCGAAATCTCGAGGCAGTTGTGCGTAGCTTTCCAAACGAGGAGGTTAATGACAGTTAAACAAATGCGTGCTGTTGGACAAGTGGAAACTCAGTATACTATTGCATGGTGTACTCATGTAGGCCGTATACACAACTCACGTACCAGTTGCCGCACCTCCTCGTCTTCTGTCCTCCTTTTATACATTATTTATGTTTACAAGGAATGTTCAGCCACTACAAGCCGCTTCTGCATCATTTCAGCTTAAACTAGCTTCTTTCCCAACTTTCATCCTGCAGTTCCTACTCCTTTTTCTTCAAATTACTTTTGCAGTCTCATTTTTCCCAGTCTCTGTCTTTTTTCTGTTTATCTCATATTCTTCTCCTCTTCCTCTCTCTCTCTCTCTCTCTCTCTCTCTCTCTCTCTCTCTCTCTCTCTCTCTCTCTCTCTCTCTCTCTCTCTCTCTCTCTCTCTCTCTCTCTCTCTCTCTCTCTCTCTCTCCGTTTTTGACGGGGGACCATGTTCGTAATTATCAAGTTGAAAAGTAAGATACTGTACTAAACACACTTCTTCCTTTTAAGTGATTCGTACTATGGACCATAAGGGGGGGGGGATAATATCATCCGCTGCAAATACAGACTGAATATTCCTGTGCTATAGTTTCAAAAATACTCATAAAACTTTCAAAAATTACGACTGTTTTATTTGGAGAGCATCTCAAAAACGTACAATATTTAGGCCAACCACTTCACATCAGTTTAAGATTTATATACAGTGTGGTTTATCAGACTTTCACTTCTTACGAAAGGTAGTACCATAATATCCAGATATTGACAAGATGATCCGACTCTGCTTGTCCTTTTCTTTTTTTCAAATCACGTAAATCTGGATTTCTATTTACCCGAAAACAAACCTAACTAAGCAGTAACCAAGTCAATTTCACAAGAACGTGGCATTTTGTAATGCATGTGACATACATATTATGAACAGAAGTTTTATCATGTAAATTACGAAATAGGGTTAAAGAAACATTTTAAACAACGAATCGGCGCGCGTACAAAAGAGCTTTTAAGTATAGAAGTAGATAGAACACGTACGTAGTGTTCGTGACTTCTAAACGTATACACGTGGTATGTGTGGTGTATCTAATATAACCTGGCGTTTGCAAAAAAATAGGCTTCACTAACTGAAAACCTAAAATATCCTAACTTTTTATTTATCTATTTATTCATTTTCTGCATGTAGGTTCAGCATAATGAATTAAAACTATGCTTTGGCAAGCATGCTGCATGAACTTCCTAACTTTTGCTAAACAAAAAAAAAAAAAAAAAAAAAAAAACCTCCGTAAATGTTTGCTTAGTCACATACAAATGAATTCACCGCTATTTGTAACACTAATTTTTATTGTGATGAGTGCCCAATATAGGCAGAGAGCTTTTAACGAGAGCACAACAAAGTACAGTGAATAATAAGAGAGAAAAAAGGATGGCAAAATTAAATAAAAGTACAAGAGTGTCCAAATTGTTTTTTTTTCCTTCCATTTTTGTTTAGAATAGGAAGAGTATTTTCGATTCAGAGGCTTAATATGGCGGAAGCAAATTAGTATCAATTCAATTATCTTTGGAAGATAAAAGCTAAGATATACAGAGAATTCTCGTCATTCCAACTAATACTTTGCCTTGAAAAACGACACAAATGTCTCTTAACGAGTTTGACCAAATATCGTGTGTGATAATAATACCATAAACTAAGCGTATTGCTTAACTATCGTGAAATTGTACCTTTATAGCTTTTAAAAGACATGCTGATAGCAGGAAATGTAAGATACGTTGCAGTGGCATTTTTACTATTTTTAAATATGGACTGTTTCGTGGGCAAGATTTACTTTTCTTTAATTAAATAGCCATTTGAAATGCTATGTATTCATTTTGTTTCTTATGGCTAAAACACACCCATTTGTATGAAGTACTGCCTCTGCCTTCAGTTTAAGCTATGTATGATGATGATGATGATGATGATGATGATGATGATGATGATGATGATGATGATGATGATGATGATGATGATGATGATGATGATGATGATGATGATGATGATGATGATGATGATGATGATGATGATGATGATGATGATGATGATGATGATGATGATGATGATGATGATGATGATGATGATGATGATAACACAAAGAAACTTATGTAACTGTAGGGAAAAATAAAACATCCGGCTTTTCGTATAAAATTCCTATGAATTGATTTGGAACCAGATATAATTTAGCGGCTTTCCTGACAAATTTAGAGGATTTGGCTACCAAAGTTATCTCAGTATTATTACTCAAAAATAGTTTTCAAATAAACATATTTTTATTCAAGTAATTGCAGTACTTAAAATAATAGATTCATTAAAAAGCTGACCATATTTACATCGTGAACTCAACTGCAGTTTCTTGTGATGGACAACTAGAAGAAATATGTGAAAAAGTGGTCAAAATTATGTTGCGAAGGATGGTTTGGTGTCCAAATACCTTAGTCATTATAGTTTTGACCACATGCTTGTCTGTACAATTATAACACATGCGGAAAGTACAGAGAAGCACAAGGTGGTTTTATAACATGGCAATGAGTGAAAGAAAGGTTCAAGAAATGCAGCGGCAGATTAACAAGATTTTCTATTTTGAGAACATTGGTATATCATTTGGAGCACATGATGGAACTTATTTAGAGGTGAAGAAGCTTATATATGTTGCGAAGAAGAGAATGTGAGAGGAGAATCGTTAAATATAATTGTTAAAAAAATAAAAATCATATTAAGCGCATTTTAAACAAGCCAAAAGGATCGGTAATATACAGCTTTACTATCTAAACTATATAAAACGTGTGATGGGCATCGGTATTAATGACGCACTTTACAAATGAACTTAAGGATAAGGTTATCTTAAAGTACTCTTTAAATAATTATCGTATACCCGTAAGCCCAGATAAATGAGACTGACTACTTACTTCATGTACTGGAATTTCTAAACCACCCACAACCCCCTTCGTGTACCTGCTCAAGAAGTTTGGCCACTTTTTTACAACCTATTTTTGACGACAGCTTTTTCCAAGACACGAGTAGAAGGGTTCTTAATTTTGAACTCCAATGTTAATATAATCTAGAACCTATTTATGATAATCTAAATACTTGGTTTGTAAAATTTTTGTTCATAGCATATGTTGTGCTACCTATTTGGAACACTGTAATAAGTAAGTCGCAGCCCCTTGTAAGTAGATAATGAGAGATATCTCTACATATTGCAACAAAAGTACTTCCAATAGTTCTCAATTAGAATAAATAACTAGTGCTAAGGTGTGTAATTGGCAATCCTTGCGCGAAAATCATTTTAAGTATTTTAATGCTTAAATACCATTGCCTTCTTAATCTAATATTAATGAATACCACGAAATTTGTGCTTGTGATACTAAAATTAGGTCCCTGTTTCAAAGTGGAATATTTCGCATAGTAATTATATTCGTCAATGTAGATCATTTTAAAGTGAACAAAATTGCAAAAATTCAAAATATTTTACTTATTGTATTTAGTGACAAGTATCACTTGAAAAAAATCATTATTATTATTATTATTATTATTATTATTATTATTATTATTATTATTATTATTATTATTATTATTATTATTATTATTATTGTTGTTGTTGTTGTTGTTGTTGTTGTTGTTGTTGTTGTTGTTGTTGTTGTTGTTGTTGTTGTTGTTGTTGTTGTTGTTGTTGTTATTATTATTATTATTATTATTATTATTATTATTATTATTATTATTATTATTATTATTATTATTATTATTATTATTATTATTATTATTATTATTATTATTCGTGAAGTAAAGAAGTCTAATGCGCATTAACATAATAACGCGAGGAGAGCTGCAAGTAAACAACAAGTTTGTAAACAACTAAGCAAGAGCCTCAACACATCTTTGGAATGTGTCCTTGTGCTTAGCCCAGCTTCCTTCTGAACTCAGCAGGTGTACCCACCGTCCTTCAAATGTCTCCAAAACCGTCCCTGCATTGTGAACAGGCGACTGATTCCTTCAAACAGCTTTTTTGTTATTGCCGTATCCTGCCTCGGGCAGGGACCCAGATATTTTCATTAATTCTTATGCTGACTGGCGCTCTCACTTGATGCCTTCCTTGCCTAACGAGCAGAGTATTTCACATTCAAACTGCTTGCCGACATCTTTCAAGCAAATGACGCTTTCCAACAACCTTCCCACATGCGTGTTGGCTTCTGTTCTTACTGTAGTACAGGTACAGCACATTTCTTTTCCCCTCTAATGGACTTTCAAAGGCAGCTCATTGCGACCAACTCGGTCGAGGTTTGACTATCACTTAAAGCCTACTGTATTCCCTTATTCCCGCTGTATATACAAGGAAATATATAATAAAACCATCTATACAAATGCCTATCTCGATTAACATGAAGTGGATCTGATAAAAGAATAAGCGTTTTTACAAGACAGTAGAAAAAGCCATGGGAATGCAACACATCAATATAAATAGATCACTAGCTAAATGCTTAACGTATCGTATCTCCAGGGGAAACTGAAGTGATATGTTGATTAATTCAAGACAAAATGTATCATGAACATGATAATTTAAAAGACACGCTATGATATTTTAGCTCCTTTAAAAACAATCGAAATGAATAGAAAACCTTCTCCATAAGTTGACCTTGATTCGCAAAGATTTTCACGAGGCATGAAGGAATCGAGCTGCAATAGCTCGCCATATATCTGCGAAGAGCTTACATTTATATTTATAATTATCTTTCAATAAGAAATGCTATATTACACATGTTTGGTAATCTGTAACCACGCCACATGATAAGAACTGCTCACCCCAGTACAAACCAGTAACTGATTACACTGACATTCAAGTTCACTATCCACTGTTTCCACCATATTCTCTCATTCTGCACTCTCTGACACGACCCCATAGAGAGCTTGGCTTTGCCACTAAGTGGAATAAAATCGTTCTTCTCCCCAGCAGCGACATTGCCGAAGTTACTACGTAGCAGAAACGGAAAGGAAACCTTTCAACGCGCGGCATAGTAGTTAGTGACCAAGAGGATCGATAGATCGAGGATTTGTGTTGGCCTCCTAATTGGTAGTACGTTCAAGTACTTGAATGATGTCCACGTGCCGGTTCTGTGCCCTGTAATCCCATCTTGTGGGTCGAGTGCTGCTACAAAACCGATAAGGACCGTCCTCTCCATTCCAGAGTTCCAATCCAGGAGCAGTTCTTATTTTGTAAGAGAGACAAGTGTACTTGCCAAATCTCAATCCTTTTAACTTTAATTCTGCAGCTTTCTCCTTATATAAAACTGAATTTATGCAGGAGACGAGGAATGACTTCCACTTAAGCTTGGGAGTTATATGACTCTTTAATCCGCAAATAGATGCGCCTTACGTCACAAAACATTAGCGCAACATCAACAACAAAAATAATAATAATAATAATAATAATAATAATAATAATAATAATAATAATAATAATAATAATAATAATAATAATAATAATAATAATAATAATTATAATTATAATAATAATAATAATAATAACAATAACAATAACAATAACAATAACAATAACAATAACAATAACAATAACAATAACAATAACAATAACAATAACAATAACAATAACAATAACAATAACAATAACAATAACAATAACAATAACAATAACAATAACAATAACAATAACAATAACAATAATAATAATAATAATAATAATAATAATAATAATAATAATAATAATAATAATAATAATAATAATAATAATAATAATAATAATAGTAATAGTAATAGTAATAGTAATAGTAATAGTAATAGTAATAGTAATAGTAATAGTAATAGTAATAGTAATAATAATAATAATAATAATAATAATAATAATAATAATAATAATAATAATAATAATAATAATAATAATAATAATAATAATAATAATAATAATAATAATAATAATAATAATAATAATAATAATAATAATAATAATAATAATAATAATAATAATAATAATAATAATAATAATAATAATAATGGTGATAGCTGTCTAAAATTGCCGCTCTCTATTTTATTTTTAAATGCTGGATTTTCTTTATTGCAATTCTCATCACGAATAATTATATGAGTTTGTTCGTCATAGCAGCAGACTTTTCCAAACTTGGGTCGAGGAAAAACAAATTTCATAAAAACTCATCACCACCGCCAATACGGAACAGGATTAGCCGAGCTGGTTCTAACAAGGATTCGTGAACCAGAGGTCTACGGTTCAAATTCTGCCGGGACATGTTCATTGACTGAGGTTTCTCCAGGTTTTTGTTACTTAAATACGGGCGTTAAACCCAACTTAAAATCATAATAATCACTTGTTCTTTTTTGCTTTCTTCAGGTTTTGTTAGTTAAATGCGGGCGTTAACCCTACTTAATATCATAGTAATATTTTGTTTTTCCTTTCTTTTTTAGGTTTGGAAATATAGAGCCATTTTGCCTGCATAACAATGAAACACGTGTTTACTGGAAATACAATTTAAATAGACATTACAATATAAAATAAATGCTTAGCAATTCGTGATGGGTAAAAAAATATTGTGAGTGTCATGCATCTTTTCCCCTAAATCGCCTAGTTTCGGAGTATTGCGAATTTTCAAGCTGGTCAAAATTTCAGAAAAATAAATCCATACAAGCTTCTGAATATATATAATTTTTCATCAACTCTCATACCCCTGACTTTTTTTTGAGACTGATATATTTCATCACAGTTTTCTTTTGTCTTCTTTTAACGACACATGAAAATGTAGACTGGCCTAATGGCATTTTCCTAAGATTAACAAACAGGATATTCTGGGCAGATGCATAGTGGAAATGGGAATTTTAAGGTTCAAATAATGGTCTGGCTTTTGATCTGCAGAACAGGCCATATAGTTAAAACAGAAAAACTAGCCATGCTCACTTTGAATGGAGATTCTGAATACTATAAATATGGCGTTCGGCTTAAATGAGAACCACTCTATGCCATTGAAAGAATTTGACTTCTAGATGAGATAAATAAATGAGGCAAATAAAGAGATAAACAAATTACTCACATTTAATTGATACTGTTTCACTCATAAATGACCTTTTATGAGCAATACTTCCAAGATAAAATTCTTAAATTGTTTAAGTTGCTTTTATGGGGCATAGATGTCGAGACTCGACAAATACACGTACGATCGACAAAAACATTTTCAAAACGTTGTACGATTAAAATTTTCGCCAGTAACATTCAAAAAATCATGACAGAGGATAATCGTGAGGAGTTAGGAAGTCTGTTGTGTATCTATTTATCACAGATCATGCGCATGCTATTGACGCATTTTCATTGGCAGCTTCCAGATTTATGGAAGATTTCCCCACAATGAGGTCATTATATGAATAATTAGGACACTTACACAGAATTCATAAAAGGCACACCACTTGATAAAAATGCAAGTTAACAGGTTTATAGGTGTGCCTAGCAGTGAATCAAATTGGAGGTACCTATATGGCCAAATCTGATGCTCTTTATAGTTAGTAGACTGAACAGTAAAGTTTTTAAGTTTAATTGCGATCTACTTTCGACATCATCTTTGAGTCCAACTATCGCTAAGGATAGCGTTTGTGTGATAAACGTAATCTGAAACAAGCCCAGGTATGTTACACTGTCAAATCGATTTAATTATAACTCTTATAACAACAATTCTCACTCTTCCAACAATGCACGAAAAAACAGGTCGTTTTTATCGTTGCTGATAGTACTACTACTACTACTACTACTACTACTACTACTACTACTACTACTACTACTACTACTACTACTACTACTACTACTACTACTACTACTACTACTACTACTACTACTACTACTACTACTACTACTACTACTACTACTACTACTACTACTACTACTACTACTACTACTACTACTACTACTACTACTACTACTACTACTACTACTACTACTACTACTACTACTACTACTACTACTACTACTACTACTACTACTACTACTACTACTACTACTACTACTACTACTACTACTACTACTACTACTACTACTACTACTACTACTACTACTACTACTACTACTACTACTACTACTACTACTACTACTACTACTACTACTACTACTACTACTACTACTACTACTACTACTACTACTACTACTACTACTACTACTACTACTACTACTACTACTACTACTACTACTACTACTACTACTACTACTACTACTACTACTACTACTACTACTACTACTACTACTACTACTACTACTACTACTACTACTACTACTACTACTACTACTACTACTACTACTACTACTACTACTACTACTACTACTACTACTACTACTACTACTACTACTACTACTACTACTACTACTACTACTACTACTACTACTACTACTACTACTACTACTACTACTACTACTACTACTACTACTACTACTACTACTACTACTACTACTACTACTACTACTACTACTACTACTACTACTACTACTACTACTACTACTACTACTACTACTACTACTACTACTACTACTACTACTACTACTACTACTACTACTACTACTACTACTACTACTACTACTACTACTACTACTACTACTACTACTACTACTACTACTACTACTACTACTACTACTACTACTACTACTACTACTACTACTACTACTACTACTACTACTACTACTACTACTACTACTACTACTACTACTACTACTACTACTACTACTACTACTACTACTACTACTACTACTACTACTACTACTACTACTACTACTACTACTACTACTACTACTACTACTACTACTACTACTACTACTACTACTACTACTACTACTACTACTACTACTACTACTACTACTACTACTACTACTACTACTACTACTACTACTACTACTACTACTACTACTACTACTACTACTACTACTACTACTACTACTACTACTACTACTACTACTACTACTACTACTACTACTACTACTACTACTACTACTACTACTACTACTACTACTACTACTACTACTACTACTACTACTACTACTACTACTACTACTACTACTACTACTACTACTACTACTACTACTACTACTACTACTACTACTACTACTACTACTACTACTACTACTACTACTACTACTACTACTACTACTACTACTACTACTACTACTACTACTACTACTACTACTACTACTACTACTACTACTACTACTACTACTACTACTACTACTACTACTACTACTACTACTACTACTACTACTACTACTACTACTACTACTACTACTACTACTACTACTACTACTACTACTACTACTACTACTACTACTACTACTACTACTACTACTACTACTACTACTACTACTACTACTACTACTACTACTACTACTACTACTACTACTACTACTACTACTACTACTACTACTACTACTACTACTACTACTACTACTACTACTACTACTACTACTACTACTACTACTACTACTACTACTACTACTACTACTACTACTACTACTACTACTACTACTACTACTACTACTACTACTACTACTACTACTACTACTACTACTACTACTACTACTACTACTACTACTACTACTACTACTACTACTACTACTACTACTACTACTACTACTACTACTACTACTACTACTACTACTACTACTACTACTACTACTACTACTACTACTACTACTACTACTACTACTACTACTACTACTACTACTACTACTACTACTACTACTACTACTACTACTACTACTACTACTACTACTACTACTACTACTACTACTACTACTACTACTACTACTACTACTACTACTACTACTACTACTACTACTACTACTACTACTACTACTACTACTACTACTACTACTACTACTACTACTACTACTACTACTACTACTACTACTACTACTACTACTACTACTACTACTACTACTACTACTACTACTACTACTACTACTACTACTACTACTACTACTACTACTACTACTACTACTACTACTACTACTACTACTACTACTAATAATAATAATAATAATAATAATAATAATAATAATAACAATACCATACTTCTTCTCATTGAACTTTCTTTATCAGTCCCCACAATAAGTATTTGCAACACAGATGGGATAATCGTTTCCAGCAACGGTAAGAACTGAAAAATTTTTGTAGTTTCCAAATTATTAAAAATGGCGATATGTGCTATAAACATACTTCATTTCTGAGCCTCTAAAGGAGAAATGTATACATGTTTTCGAAATCAAAGATTTTTAGGGAAAACAATTTTTTGTCATATTTAAAATTCTGGGGTTTTGAAGTCATAAAGCCCCTTCAAAATAGGAAACGGAATAATCAATAAAAATTGTCTCCAAATCACTGTTTTTGTACTAAATTTAATCATAATAATGAACTATTGCATTTAATATAAGTAATATATGAATATTACAAAACAATTAAAACTATTGTATGAAGAATATACATGTTATTAATGTATTCATAAGGTGTAAATTACTGAATACAGAAAACAGTGCTGAACAGTAATTACTGACATAAATCATATTCACTAGCAGTCAAATTTGATAAATCAATATTTAGATAGTAAGTTCACCAAATATCCCCACTTCTAGAGGAGACATGCGTAAATTAAGTAAACATTATCTATGTTTCGCAAGAAAAACACTCCTTCTTCTATTCCTTACTCAACCTCCAATTTCTTACAATAATAGAATGATACCATAAAGTAAACTTACGACAATCTCAGGAGTCCTTTTACACTGCTTATAGATTTCTGCTTCACTTACCTGAAACAACATAAGAACAATAATAAAGTTCATGTCTTACTAAAACCTTACATACACCATTTAAAATATTAAACATAAGCAATAAGCAAATCGTGCAATCCTTGGCAGTTTTAGTGAAATTAAACATTAATAAACTTCTGGTCCTTAAGTTAAGAACTCTGGCAAACAAAGTAGGGAGGGCACACTAATGATGTTCTTACAATATACACAAGTATGTTTTCTTGCCTCTCAAAATAAGATCAGTTTTCTTTGCTGAGCTAATTTCTAGGCTGGAATTTTAGGTACCAAACTGGTTTCAGAAAGGTGCAGTTCTCGCATCTAATTTACTGGAGATGGATGCACTAGTAAAAGTGCAAAATTCAATAGTAATATCATAAACAATATCAGCCATTAGCCAAAATTCAACCATCCTCTATTCTTTTTCTTCCATTGTTAAAATGAAGTTTGGAAGTTTCTTATACTTGTTATGCGACTTTAATGTTTCCTGATGTGAATGGTACACACGAATGAAACTGAAAGAAAAATGTTTACAGCTTCTTAAACATCATAATTGATAATTTTTGCAAGTAATACACTTAACAAAAACATCATGATTATAATATTTAGTTTTCTATCATTTTTTCAAAGAATGCTCATTATTTCATACCTATAGCCCTTCGTCATTGGGGAAAGTAACACAAGATATTGTCTAAAGCAGAACGTACAATATATACCACGTACCATAACAATTGATTCAGACATTATTTATATATTGAACGTACTCAAGCGGTTAACTTATATTGGACGGTGAACGAATGTCGTAGAATGATAGAATAAAATCTAGAGTTACCTGACATTTAATTTCTAAGGTTAATGGAAAACCTGGGAAGCAAAATTTATATCCAGACAATTCGCCCTTCCCAAAGTTCAAATTCGCTATTTCTAGAATGCAGTCGAGACATGGCACATCATCCAGGTGACCTCAGCCAATCTTGAGTGAACAGAAAATCACACACACAAATGTTATACAAGGTAATTTTTGTACGCAGGTTGGCCTATACATAAATATGCCAGTTGCTTATCTGGAAATGTTTGCTCGTCAAGTTGTTATACCATTAAAACATTAAGCATTGTAAGCATCAAGGAAGATCCACATGTGAAGGTAGACTTAGGACATTGAACTGCGACAGTTAAATACGACCACAACTCAAATATTTACGCTCTCTTGTTTGTTTGCTCTTTTCGCAGCTTGTAATTACCACCGCTTGCAATTCATGAAGGCAGTGCCCCCTTTAAGAGGAATTAGTCCTTTATTTTCCGGATATTCTGTGTTTCAGCTTTCCAACTGACGCAGCCCCTGTCACCTACGAACACTGAGACGACATATAACTTGATATCAGAAGGACATTAAAATAAACAAGCGAATAAATATAAATAAATGACGTATACCAGAATAGATACATGCCATAATGCTAGCATATTCTTCAGAGACGGCCACAGCGACAAGGCCACTCTGCGAAGGTCAGTAAACTCCCTTTGCAATCCCTGTAGACAAACAACCCTACTCTATTGTCTGTTTTGCCCTCAAGACAAATTTGGTGCCACCCAGTCAGAAACCAAGCCATTGTTAAAATCCCATGCGTGCTTCTGACAACAGGCTTCAAGATTTTGACCACCGCTCAGAACGCATGCTTTTGCATAAATTTTTGCATGCGTACCCTTATAGAAAGCGTCTCTGATCAGTTCTGAACACTGATCTCAAGTGGGGATAGGTACCAGCCAATGAAAAACTGATATTTGTTCATGTGTTCTTGCAAACTCCAAAAATACCTAGAGTGGGGGTAATTCAAAGTGATGGTGGAAAGTAGGTTTTTCTAGTAAGAACACTTCGGTCCTGAGATCTACGTGAGACGGACGCGTATTCGGCGCCGCCTAACAATTACACTTCCGCGCCATGCACCGAGACAAAGTGCAATATCTAACAATCGCTCCAATGAGAGTTACCGCAAAGAGTAACATATAGGGAAGACGATACATATATCTAGTTCGACTACGTAGTGCTATTGCCTCTGCGCACCACAACACAATATTGACGCGGGATACAATGACGCTAAACACGACGACCTCACGGACGACGACTTTACGGTGGCGAGTAAAGGGGTCTAAGGACAACAATAAACTTCTGTCTACCAGATTCGAGGTGTCATCATTCAAACCACAACCAGTCAGGACGCGCCCACTCCCTGAAGTACAGATGAGAGTTCTCATGCGGGAGCCTCGAACCGGTTACAATCTCCCTTTCCTTAACCTCCGCACGCCACCAATCCTTAATTGTGAGGCGTTGAGCACAAGGGAAAGCTCAATGTGGTCCGCTACTGGCCGGACCGCCTCACAACAGAGTTTTTGGAGTGTAAAGCAGAAACTGTTCTAAAGAACCTACATGTGTTTTCCACATAATGGCAGAAACTTCCAGGCAGAAACTTCTTCATGTTGGTTATTTAAGACCAAAACCTTTTCATAAATAATGGGTTCACTTAGGTGAGTAACAACATGGCAATACACGCCTTATTAGCTGAGGCAATGGTCAACGTTTCCAATCTAATCATTATAATACATAGTTATTGCACATCGTATTGAGAAAAAGAACGTTTACTCAGCATTCTAAAATGTGCTACTTGAACTAGGAACATTTAAATAGATAGTATTTCGGGAATTCTTAAGTTAGCATTAAATTTTCCAAAACTTCCTTCAGTAAATAAGCCCGAACAGGATGACTCATTTCATCCTTCATAAAAGTTTAATCACTGTACAAAAACAACTTCAACACACAAAAACAAATTATAAATAAAAGCTTGGTTTAAAGGAGGCAACGCATGATTTTTTATCCAAGTTCTTGACAAAAGGCGACACGGAGAGAAACTCTCCCAAGAATAAGCCGCATCAACAGTAAAAATATCGACATCTTGAAAACAGCATTTGTTATTTAACTGATTTCTAAAAGACGTGCGACATTAAACTGAAAACCTAACACAGAACTGGCAAAAGGCATGATTAATGGGTAATTAAATTATCAGAATACAACAGAAAGACAATAAGCTCCTGAAACTGCCTCCAGGAAATAAAATTTAGAACGAAGAGAGAAGCTATGGTGTAGGAAAATGTAACACGGTTGATCTACATATAAATGTTATTGAAATACTTCAATGTCTTTTTCACGTTTTAAATATTTCATACAGAAAATCGTTGATTAATGTGCTCAGTTATAAAATGCCTCTGTAAATTTTGGCTGATTACTCCCGATCTCCTATTCTGTCTCAGCTGAATCTATTTTAATTGAAAAATTCACAGTTATATTTCTAATTTTAGTGCAGTATTATTGATTGAAATGTCCTATTTAATTTATTACATATTTTTCATTGGAGGTAATATTCTTATATTTTCAATATACTTTGAACAATGATACGTCTGCAATTACTGCGAATTCTACACCGCTTCATAGAAAAAATATCATATATGAAGTTTATTATCCACATATTTATGTACCTTTAATACTCTTTACTTTTTCTATAAACAGCATTTTGTGCTGTATATAGTTCATTTTCTCAGAAACTACTGCAGTTAACTAAATTACATTTTTGGATGATCTCTATTGTCCACTTTTGTTGTTCAAGGGAGATTAAAGGATTTGTCAGCAAGATAAATTTCCTGAAAGGATCCACTAGCTCGAAATTAGCACGCCTCGGTAGCGTATATGGTAGCATGTCTGCCTCACGTTCAAGAGGTCCCCCGATCGAATCTCGGTCAGGGTGAGTTACCTGGATAAGGTTTCTTCCGGGGTTTTCCCTAATCCTGAAAGATGAATATCGGGTAGCTCTAAGCTCCATGGACCCTGGACACATTTGAGCACCACTTCACCCATTTCATTCATCGTCCGATATGACTTAATGTTGGAGGACGTTAAAAAAAATCCTTGCAATTATTTGAGATATTAGACTATTTGTATATTTTTGGGTTGCAAATGTATACCTTTTGAGTTCCTGGTCCGCCTTTTATACAGAACAAGTAGATAAGAACGGACAGAGCTAGAACATCATTAAGTTGTGCCATTTTTAGCGGGGTTTTGTTGTATTTAGCTGGTTTTTGCACACAATTCTTTCAATTTCTTCATTGGTGATGTTTTTACAGACAAAATAGTTTCGCCGTGTGTCCTCTTTTAATCATTTGTTCTATCCTCTTAGCAACTCACCTAATAAGCTCACCTAACCTAACCTAAGCCCTGCTTCTGCTCGCCTATTATATCCTCTGATAAACTAACCTAACCATTTAGTCTAGCAACTTATTTTATCACCTACCCTATCCAAACCTAACCTCTCCTCTTCTTCTTGCCTATTCTACCCTCTTATTCCTGAAGCTTAACCTTCTACTAATCATTTATTCTACTCTATTATGATCTAACTTAACTGACTTTTACCTATTCGGATCTAAGCTACGACATTTCTTGTGAAAAATTATGTAAATGTACACTCGCACAATTCAAATCTATAACAACAAATATCTCAGAAATGGTTAATTCCACAACCAAAATATTTGGCACAAATTGTACGCTTTGTTTATTGTGTAGCCAGATGTTTTATCTCTCACGGCTTTACAGTTATGAAATAGTCATCAGAACGAAGAGGATTTTAGAGGGTGTTCCCAGAAAATTGAAGGTGTACATTTCATTTGTCATTAAAATATCTTAAACATAGGGTACTTTAATCAAAATCGCGAAAAATATTTCATGTAAAGAGTGGGATTATAGAATTTTCTTGAAAATCTTCCTAAGGTATTTTTGGAAGTCGCTGTGGCGTTTTACTCACATTCCTTTTTCAGTTATGCTGTACAGAAAAAAAAAACGCGCAGGCACCGGCAAGACTTTTTCTAATGTTTATATATATATATATATTAGATTTTCAGGAAGTATCAAAATACTTCCTGAAAACTCGGTATTGAATTTTGGATAGACTACAGTACTTCCTCTACTTACTGTAAATAGTGAATGCATAAATGTGATTGTTGAAGTGTAATTCAAAGGTGGTCTAATTAATTAAAAAGCCTATTTTCCGCAATAAAAATTATTGGTTAGAAGTAGTGAAATTAAAAGGCTTGCGTCTACACTCTGTAACATTCCATGTGATACCTTTACTAGTTTCTGAAATAATGAGTAAATGTTAACCTGGTGAGATAGAGTTTTTAATCTCCCTTTTCTTCAAAGAGAAAGTTGATATTGTGTAAATGACAACCTTGATACAGACATATGCTATAAACTGCCTCAAACTAGACCGATCCTTTTGTAGGATAAGGCTTAAAATTACTTCGGAGGGGATTCGGCACTAAGACCAGTCTTGATCTATTGTAACAATGTCCCTAAGAGGGGCATCGCCGGGAGGAAGGATGAGGTGAGAGGAAACAGAGGCCGGCCATTCCAAAGAGCCACGACAGTGCAGAGCGCAGGGTCCACATACTTTACCAGACGGAAACTCCCCGGCAAGTCAGTACAACGGACATCCCTCCTGTGGTTCGGAGACGGCCCCAGCAGCCGGTTCGGAGACCGGCAGCCGACCTACCGGAGGAGGTAGTGGTTCACTTAGAGCATATCATGCACCGTGCCATGCACCGCCGAGACACCCGCCGACACTTCTACCCCGAAAGAGACCACCAGATGACAAATGGCATGAAATGATAATGGAGGCGAAATTGAGGGACAGGAAATTCGGGGATGTAATTAACCTAACCATCATTCACCTGGCGACCGGGGAAAGCCCCCGCATAACCCATGGGTCAGGTAGGTCGGCCACGGGAATCGAAGAAAAGGTGAGAGAGGAACAAGATCATGGAACGCTCTTTAGACGGTTCCCGAATCTATAAGCAATCATGAATCTCCCTACACCAAACAAGGTTCTAAGAGCTTTCCGTTATTGTACATCTGGCTCTCTTTGACCCGTCCCTTATGTTTACAACAAGATCGTTCTAGTTTGCAACAGATTATACCTTTGCATTTGGACGATACAGTTTCGTTGCTCTCAACAGAGCACAATATCTCTGTGCACTGAACAGCAATATTTTCTATTCACTCGTGACTAGTTAAACAAATAGAAGATTGTCGTTGGCGGCTATTCATCTCAGAGAATGCCTTTGAAACAAATTGGAAGCCAAAGGGGGAGTTCCGCATTGCAGCATCACTGGAACAATCTTGAGATCGCTTCATGTCTCAACAAGAGTCCCATGTCCCTTCTAAGGATGCAATAGCTGGAAGAAAAGGGAGAGTGTGCCTTTCTCTTGATTTGCTCTCGCTTCAGTGGACCGCAACGTTCCAGTGAGTGACCACGCGTCGCGTGTGACCCGCACCAGCAGAACCTTCTACCACACCTCGTAAGGAAATACGTTTTTATTTCGGCTAGTCATTTGAATGAACCGAAAAATCATTTTACTAACATCTGGATTTAATTTATTATACCTACACCATCAGAAAAAAAAAAAAATCTCACGCCTTGTACTCACGTGACTTGCTCTACTCATTCTTCCACAATGCATTACTTTCTCTTGTTAGGATTAGGTTTAAGATTACTAGTGAGGGGATTCAGCATTGTACGTAAGCGCCAAGTGGGGCATCCCCGGGAGGAAGGATGAGGCGAGAGGAGACAGGAGACAGAGGACGGCCGACCCAAGGAGTCACGACAGCGCCGAGACATCCCACAACACTTCTACCCTGAAAGAGACAACAGATGAGAGAAAACATGAAATGATAATGGAGATGAAATGGAGGGACAGGAAATTCAGGGGGTGTAATTAAATTACCCAGCATTAGCCTGGCGACCCGGTAAAACCCGCGAAAAAAACCACCATGGGTCAGGTAGGTCGGCCAAGGGAATAGAACCCGGGCCTCCCGAATGCAGGCCACAAAATCGCCTGAGCCATCCCGTTTGTTTATTTTGTCTCGTTAATCTTGATACATTTTCAAAATGAAATTTACACATCCGTTATAGGTATAACAGCAATACAGTGGCTGGGCTACAGAGGTAGCCAGAATTTTAGAACAGCAGTTCGCAATGTAATGACATTGAAATTCCATTCTCTTTGCATGACGAGAAAAAAAGCTCACGTGCTAGATTCACATTATTTTCTCTACCCTTTATTACTAGGTATACAAACTATTCTTATGAAAGTACTTTTCCATATCCTTCATTTTAATCCAGATAAATGTTTGTAGAAATAGCTATATAGGAACGTATTTTATGGATACACGGGGAACAGCGATAGACAAATGTTTAAGATCCGGACGTCATATACTGGCCATAGAATTGGATACACGTTCCATGAAATCGCGATAAGCAATTCAACAATGACGGGACTTTAAAATAATTGCAAAGTTATTTGGCAAGTAGAATCATTAAGATATATTTGGCGCACCGTGGCCAAGTGGTTAGGCCGCTATTATTTTATCAACTGTTCCATGACCACCTTTCCTTTCATCCATTTCATCCTCATTTCATATCATCTGCTTCTTCATTCCCATATTAGGATTCGGGCTGATCACTCGTCCTTACTACCATACGGGAAAGAAAGAAAAATAACGTACATCTTGGAAATGGCTTATGACACAACAAAAACTTATTTGGAACAGATTACACTGGTCAACAATAATAATGTTAGAAATACTCCATCACCCACCAATTTTTTGTAACATTAAAAACACTGTTATCATTATTGTTAGCATAGGACGGTAAATGTGCTGATTAAAACAAAGTAGTTATATCTTATTAGATCAACAAATAAGGCAAAAAATGACATATTTCCTTTGGGTGATTGTGACTTCAGGAATGACAATGTCCAAAAATGAGCCTCTCCAAAACTATGCTTTTACCGTCCAGGTGAATGTTTACTCCAACAGCAGGACAAGGAAGGTTTGTTGCAGATAAAAAGTATCCTGCACAGTTGCCAAAGGAGTAGAAACTAATAGAAGCTAATCCTGTGTGTTCTCAGTTGTAAATTAACAAGTGTAGTGTTTAGTGTGTTTTCTTAAGCATTGGGAATTAGGAGGATAAATGTCTCGCAAATGTGTAAATGGTAAAAACAATTTTTGTTACATTTGTGGTGAGCTCACTTTAAAAGCATATAGGCGAAATTTGACTTCTCGAATTAAAATAGCTTATGAGTGTTATTTTGACAGTAAAATTGACGAGAATAAGTTTTGGGCTCCAGAAATCTGTTATGACAAATGTATAACACTATTAACCGCTGGATATAGAGGACCGTCATATGTCTTTTGCAGTTCCTATGATTTGGCGGGAACCTAAGGATCATATAACGGACTGCTACTTCTGCTTGACAAATACATATGGAATAAGTTCCAAATCCAAACACACTGTTACATATCTATCTTTGGGATCAGCAATTCGACCAGTGCCTCATGGACTAGTCCTTCCCGTACCAACTTCACCAGATGGCAGTAATGTGACTGAAGATTTTGAAAGTGTTGATGACATTAGTGAATTAAAACAAAGTGACCCAGATTTTGTGGTAGGAGTTACCGTAAACGAGCCGCACCTATTAACCAAGGAGGATCTAAATTACTTGGTTCGTGATCTCGGCTTATCTAAAAGTAAAGCCGGGTTACTTGCTTCGAGATTGAAAGGCTGGCATCTTCTGCAGGATGGCACCAAAATAACGTCTTTTCGTCGACGGCAAAAGGAATTTGAGCAATTATTTTCTAAATAGGAGGACCTAGTGTTCTGTAATGATGTCGATTCTTTGATGAAGTCCCTGGGTGTTCAACACAAGCCTGAAGATTGGTACTTGTTCATTGACTCTTCGAAAATAAGCTTGAAATGAGTCTTACTATAGGTACATAATGGAAAGAAGTTTCCATCCATTCCTATAGCCCATGTAGTTGGTATGAAGGAGAGTTATGTGAACATGCAACTCTTGCTATGCAGTATCCGATATGACGACTACTCATGGCAGATACATACAGATTTTAAGGTGATAGCTATCTTACTCGGATTACAGCTCGGTTATACAAAATGTTGCTGTTTCTTGTGCATGTGGGATAATACAGACAAAAGCAATTATTATGTTTAAAAAAGTTGACCAAAGAGAGAGTCATGCAACCCAGGACAGACAAATGTTCACCAAGTACTTGCAAGTGCTGGCAAAATCTTCTTACCTCCATTACACATCAAGCTAGGTTTGTTTAAAGAACTTTGTGAAAGCAATGGATCGTAATGGGAGTGTATTACTGTTCCCGAAAACTAAGTTCCCAAAGATCAGCGAAGCAAAAATAAAAGAGGGAATATTTGTTGGCCCTCAAATTAGACAACGTATAAACGATTCGCAATTTGAAAGGCTTTTAAATATGCAAGAACGAGCTGCATGGTTCTGATTCAAAAATATTGTCATAAACGTTCTTGGAAATCAGAGGTCTGAACATTACGCAGAACTTGTCAGTGAGCTGATTGAGAACTACAGGGTCATGGGATGTAAACTGTCCTTGAAAATACACATGTTGGACTCCCGTCTTGACTTCTTTCCTGAGAACCTCGGCGCTGTCAGCGACGAACATGGCGAGCGTTTTCATCAGGACATCCCCGAAATGGAGAGACGCTACCTGGGAAAATGGACTCCAAATATGCTGGACACTCAAGAGAGATGTTCCTCAAGCAAAGTACAGTCGAAAATCTAATTCACACACATTTTAGGTATGAAAAAGGTACTCCAGCTAAGGTGTTACACATATTAACTGCATAATTACAAGAAATATTGTTAATGCAATTACTAAAAAACTCTGGGTGATGGAAAAGTTCTGCAAAAAGATTTGTAATCAGCACTCAAAATTGAGTAAAAATCTTCCTTTATACTTTTAACATTAAACAACTTAAATTTTGTTGACCAGTGTTATATGCTTTAAAGAGCTTTTTTTCTGTGCAGCAAGTTCTCAAGCTCTTACTTAATATTTACCAGATATACAGTACTATACAAAATTTCTTCAAGGGACTTCAAAGACTACTCTCAGAAAATTCAAGACATGCGTTTTAATTCTTTATAAATAGCTTAAATATATGTCGTATTGACCAAAACGCAGATCTATATTTGAGAAAATCTAAAGCTTCGAAATAGTCTTCCAAGTAAAGGGCAGTTTGGTGGGTCCATTCTTAGAAGGGTGGAACTTCAAATATCATATGTCGTATTTAGTCTTTCAGTTATTCTGTTTTCTCTCTCTCTCTCCCTCTCTCTCTCTCTCTCTCTCAAAAACAGACGCACACGCACATACAAAACGAGCCTTTTTCCAAAAAGGAATTTTTGGGTTCATTATACCACAAAATATGCATTTGCGGTAAAAACTCGACATTGAATTTTCGGGTGGAACACTGTACTTTCCTACGTAACAGAAACTAGTAAGCTAGAAAGAAAGAGACCGAGAAAGGGAGGAAAGGAAGGGAGGGAGGGAAGAGACGGACGGAACGAGGGAGGGAAGAGAGGGAAGGGAGGAAGGGAGGAAGGGAGGAAGGGAGGGAGGAAGGCAGGGAGGAAGGGAGGAAGGGAGGCAGGGAGGCAGGGAGGAAGGGAGGAAGGGAGGAAGGGAGGAAGGGAGGAAGGGAGGCAGGGAGGGAGGAAGGGAGGAAGGGAGGAAGGGAGGAAGGGAGGAAGGGAGGAAGGGAGGAAGGGAGGAAGGGAGGAAGGGAGGAAGGGAGGAAGGGAGGAAGGGAGGAAGGGAGGAAGGGAGGAAGGGAGGAAGGGAGGAAGGGAGGAAGGGAGGAAGGGAGGAAGGGAGGAAGGGAGGAAGGGAGGAAGGGAGGAAGGGAGGAAGGGAGGAAGGGAGGAAGGGAGGAAGGGAGGAAGGGAGGAAGGGAGGAAGGGAGGAAGGGAGGAAGGGAGGAAGGGAGGAAGGGAGGAAGGGAGGAAGGGAGGAAGGGAGGAAGGGAGGAAGGGAGGAAGGGAGGAAGGGAGGAAGGGAGGAAGGGAGGAAGGGAGGAAGGGAGGAAGGGAGGAAGGGAGGAAGGGAGGAAGGGAGGAAGGGAGGAAGGGAGGAAGGGAGGAAGGGAGGAAGGGAGGAAGGGAGGAAGGGAGGAAGGGAGGAAGGAAGGAAGGAAGGAAGGAAGGAAGGAAGGAAGGAAGGAAGGAAGGAAGGAAATCAATAGCATACAATGTCCCTTAAATGGTTGACGACACAATATTGTTTTAACGACATGTACAGTGTATTGTGAAGTAGAATTTGGTATTATCTCTTAGGTTTACTAGCTAGGTACAGAAAAAGACATTCAGAATGAAGAGGACTTCACAGAGATTATTCCCAGGAAACTCATACAGTTTATTTTTAATGCAGATATCTTAAACATTAACATTTTAATCAAAATCATTAAGTCATTTAAAAAAATCAAAAGTAGCGAGAAGGAAAGGTACGATCAGAGGAGGTTTCTAGAAAACGTGTTTATCCTTGGAAGATGCTGAAGTTAATAACCAACTTTGGTATTTCCTTCTCGCATTGTTCTGTTCACACACGCGCGCGCGCGCAATCCTTCTTTCTCAATATGGAAACACGTTCTTTTTTTTTATCCAGGAAACATCGTGTGTTTGTACTGAAATTTCGATATCGAAATGTTGGGTCATTTGCTATACTTCCTCTACCACAATATTTATGGAAAAAAATGTGTTTAATGAAGGATGTTTTTATCCGGATTCAATGGAGAAACACAAGAACATCGAAAGAGAAGACTGGGGCCTTAATTCAGAAAATGGGGAATATAATTAAATACGTACGAAGAGAACATCTAAGAAATGTTAACCAAAAAGATTTTCCAAAAACATGGATTGCTGTATCATTATAAAGTTTGTTTTTGATTTGGTGAGAATATATGTTATTAACATTCCCTTATGCCTCCAGCATTTTATACTTGTGTGTAATGTTCATAAAAATGAAAAGTATTGATTTCAGCAGTATGGGTAGAGATGATGGTATTTAATCGCTTTTCTGTATGAGGTTAAATCGATAAATACTAATCTTGTTAGAAATGCGCCTTTTCCTCAACAACAACAAATGGTTTAACTTGTGAAGGTGCTCCAGAATCGCTTATAAGTGCAACCAAAGAAATCACATTGAACAGAAAGAAGGAAAAGGTAAAGGGTAGTGAAGCCCAACCATAAAGTTTCTAAGTAGTATTTTGAATGGATAGTCTCTAGTTTTATTGAATCAAGTCATAGTTTCATTATACGTAAGTATTCTTTCAAAATGCGAGTATGTAAAATGCGTATAAAATCGTATGCACAACATTCAAAAAACTTTCTCTACTTTCTCTATTTCCATTTAACAGGTACAACAATTTACACAATCTGTCGATATCTCAAACACTTTTCTTTTCATTTGTGTTATTCATTTTAATTTCTTCATAAATTATCATTAAGGTGAGAATTTCACGCCTGTAGCATGGTGGTAGCGTATATCTCACATTCAAGTGGTTCCGGTAAGTTAGTCATGGTAAATTATCCGGGGTTTTCCCTTATCCTGAAACATGAATGTCGAATTACTTTAAGTTCTATGAAACCTGGGTTCATTTGAGCATCATTTTTTCACTTTTCATCCGATAAGACGTCGGAGGGCGTTCATTATAAAATTCCAAAAAGAAATATACTACCAAACTATGATACATGGACGATTAAGCAAAAATTACATTAAACTATGCACATTCACCTTTGTTACGTTAGTAGCAAACAGTAATTTCTATGCGACATGCTGCTTGACTTTAAATAGTTTAATACATTTTACCTGATATTAAAATAGATCTTACGATTATTTAGATATGCTTAAAAACGGGCTAAATTTATTATTTTAAAGAAGTTTTATAATGTTTTAAAAAGAATATCTATTTTGGAAAACAGGTGCTTGCCACTTTACTGCAACGTCAGACTAAATCCCCATCGATTATTCAAATCGTTTCCTCGGAACCACTGTGTAAAGATTGCATTTTGGTAGTTTCAATGGGGAACCACATTAGAATGATATTAAGACATGCACAGAAAAGAAACATACACATCCTCTTACGAGGTTCACACACTTAAAAGAGACAGTTCACTTATTGTTTCAGTTTCAGAAGAATGTTTACTATATAAACAGTATTGGAAAATGGAGGAAGGGCAGTACAGTGATTGGCTTAAGTTAGACATAAATAGTTTGCTACTGAATGGAATGAACTTTACTCCAGCCAATGAAGGATGCGGTGCCTTCGTTCTCCTCACCATCATTCCACCAACCACTCAACAATTTCTTTCATCTATAGCACCGCCATTTAATGTCATTTACTTGTTTACTCTCATACCAAGTATCTTCCATCCTGGATATTCTCTCAGATCCAAAGTTAACATACTCCTCAACAGGCTGCCTGACCCCAGACAGCCACTTGTGTGTCGGGCGGGAGGGGGGAGGGTGACGCTGTAAGTTCTCCACATGCGGAGGGTAAAAAGGAAATGGGAAAAGAACATTTTTCCTGAAGCTAAAACAAGAGACATAAAAGTCGGAGAGACTTAAGTGTTCACTCAAAACCCTTAAAATACATTAAAACGTGCATTTAAATGGAATATAATATGACTGAGCCAAACCTTCCTTAGAAATGCACTATACATGTTTTTATTGCCAAAAAGACACATGTACACATGGAACCGAAAAGTAAGGGAACGGTATTACATTACGTTTGAGTTATGATGCCCTATAAAAGCGTGTATTTGCATGGAATTCTCATGTATATAACATACTTTTTTTGGTGTTATTGTAGCTGAACAATACAGTTTACAACGTTCATACTCGCATTTAAAACAATACGTATAATGAAACTATGACTTGATTCAATAAAACTAGAGACTATCCATACAAAATGCTACTTAGAAACCTTATGATTGGGCTTCACTACTCCTTACTTTTTCCTTCTCTTTGTTCAATGTGATTTCTTTGTTTGCACTTAAGCGATTCTGGGGCAACTCCACAAGTTAAAACATTTTTTTTTTTTTTCTTTTTTGAGGAAAAGGCGCATTTCTAACAAAATGAGTATTTTTCGATTTAACCTCAAACAGAAAATGCGATTAAATACCATCATCTCCACCCATACTGCTGAAATCAATAATTTTCCTTTTTATGAACATTACACAAAAGTATAAAATGCTGGAGGCATAAGGGAATGTTAATAAAATATGTCCCAATTATTTCCAAGAATAATTAATGAAATACTAATTATGGTGGTTGCAATTTAAACTCGCTATTAAATGTTCTAACATTTTATGTGTAGTATTAATGTAGCCAGAATTTCCAAAGGGAATTAACATTAAATAATAGTTATTTATGGGACTTGCGAGGTAACTTGATGTTTACGCCCGAGGCATTAGCGCCGAGGGCTTAGATATCAAGAGCATGATAAACATCAAAACTCGCTAGTCCCATACGTAATTTTATCCTTTACCTATGAAAAAATCTACTTAAATTATGAATTATAAAAATATTAACATTTATTTTACAGAAGATCTAGAATCGATGTTTCTACTAAGTGTAAGATGATATTGGAGGCTTTGAATAACGAAAATTCGTAACTATGATGATGCAAGAATAAATGGTAAACTATTTCAAAATGTGTGATTCAGGTGACGAAAGTTTTATGTATAAAGAAATTCGAGAAGCTCAAATTGCTAATCTTAGTTTGCTGCCACAAAAGTCATCTGCAATTTATGACAGAATAGTTTATATTTTAAGAAATGTTGACGCTCAAAAAGTGTTACGAATATTTGCGAGGAAGTGATTTTAGAATATTTTTCAGAGAAATCAGAGATACTAAAATCAACTAGTCTGTAGACGAAGTATACCATGTTAAGGTGTGTGACGCCAATAATAAAGACGGAGTGGATATTACTAAATATATATGAAGTTGAGAGGTAACTAAAGAAAAATTGAACATCGGCCATCTACGAGACAATCGATAGCCAAAGAGATTATAAAAATGTCTTTGACAATATATTAGAGTAATAATAATGTTTTTGTCTCGCAAATTTTAACTTAATTCTACTGCTTGACCTTCTATATTGACTCTCGTAGACATAATTCGACTCTTTGCATAGATTATTCATGCCTAACAGAAAAAGGCCCACTTTTCAATAACAAAAGTGTCACGTAATGATGTGTTTTTTTCTTACGGTGGCGGATAAATTACTTTTATCCGCTACTATCATGTTGATCACTTGTTTCGCCATTACTAGCAACCTAAGTACCAGTTTTAATACATCACTGTAGTATTTTTAATTTGCTAGAAATAAATAATATATTTTAATCTTTATCATAAATAAAACCAGATCTTTTACGAACCAATGAACTCACTGCACTCTGAGCATCCATTTCAACATCTTCAGGAATAAATATTTCCCCCGTTTCCATCCACAATTCAATGTACACATACTATCTGTAATCAATTTCAGTTTATCTGTATCTATTGTCTTCCAGATAATCAGCATTGGTACAACCAAGTTCCCATCTAGCAACGAATTAAAACCACTCTAATTTATTTTTAAAGCCCATGAATTACTGTATGTCCCTCGAGGTTAAAATGGATTTAAAATTTTGTGAAAATTATCGGCGTCTACGGCGTTAGATTTTTTCACTAAATATTAAAATATTATTTTAATCCATTACACCAAAAGTTATATCGTAACACATCTTCACTGCAATTCACGATATCGCAATGACATTTTCAAAAATAGAGGTTGAATTGTTGAGCGAGCTCATCCAGACTAGAAAATATAAAAGTTTTATAACTGTGTAACTACCCACATGACAGTGAAACTTATGCTTTACTCAATTTTCTAAATATTTCTTCATCTGCCAAATACTTAGCAATTTCAGAAAAAAAATCCTAATTGGAGACTGCATACGCATACCATAGAAAATAACTTCAAATGAGTTCATTAAGTTCTGTTTTCTCTTGGAAGTCGTTAACACATATTTAATCCCCTTGGTTAGGCAACTCCTTGCAAATAAACCGGCCAGAGTCTCTAAAATTATACAAAACCCACGCTCGAAGGAGCAAGAGCAGAACTCACGACCCGCTAAACACGCTCACGTGGGATGACACTGACGTTACACAGGATGGCGAAAAATTATGACAGATGTGAGTTTCATTTTTAGACCGGAATGTGAAGCGTCTGCTGTGTCTGCGAACTTGAAGCGTCGTGGAGTACGTTAAAACCTAGAAATTAGAAACGTTTAGGAATGAAAGGCTTCCTTTTTAAATAAATGCTCAATTTTAGGCACTGAAGAGTGTCTGCTGTAAAAAGATCCCCATATATTCAAAGTTGCAACTATAATTGCTGATAATCTGTTGTTACAATATATTTATATTTTCCTTTGCCTTTTAACATTTTTGCAAAATAAATGGTGGAACACGATCCAGTTTAAATTTAATCGTACAAACCTGCAGTGATTTGAATGCAATTATGAAAATAAAACAATCTAGGACGGAAGTGAGCTAGCAAAGAAGAACTTTGAGGCAAACATTTAAAGATGGCTGGGATTCCATTAAAACACGAAAAAAGAAATGAAGTATAGAGAAAATATATGTATTTAGATTTAAATGTGAAAAAGTCTGTAGACTGGAAGTGAACAGTTGGGTGGGGGGGCGGGGGAATTAGGGAGTGTGCTGCAATAAAATCGCCAAGATGGTAGTGAACCCTAAAGAAGGAAAAACAAAGCGAAAGAAAGAAAATGACTGGTCTATATTTGGAGAAAATCTATATTCCAACTGAATCTTGGAAACCGCTAGGTATAAAGTGAAATTATATAAAATAAAGCATGTTTGGAATCAGTTATGAGAAAAAAAAAATCAAATGAATAATATGTAATATTTAGGTGAAACGCAGAGAAGGCAGGTTAGGGCTCAAAATGAAAAGCAATATCTTATTTTAAGAATATATGAAAACCATTAAAAAAAGAAGCTACAAATTGGAAGTGGAATGTGAAAATTCTAAGTTAAAAAGAATATCTGAAGGAAACCCGCCTAGATTTCGAGTAAACTGTGAAGCAATATATGTTGGAGCATCAATTACTTACCAATTAAGAAGTTATTTTTCTATAAAAAATGAAAGAAAAAAAAACGTATAGCAAAAAATACCGCCCCCCCCCCCCGAAATATAAAGAACCGTAGGTGGTCTTCCTGTCTTGCGAATATGAACCTAAAGTAACGTTTCCTAACGGAACGTTTGCGAATGATTAAATACACAATTCATATAATTGCATTATATATATATATATATATATATATATATATATATATATATATATATGCAATTTATGCAAACAAATGAGGTACAAATTCTCTTGGTGTTTTAACATATCACCTATAGCAAATGTCTGTTTATTCTGCAAACTACTTTAGAATGTTAAATTGAGAGAACCAGTCAATGGTTTTGTAATAGTTACCATTAAGAAAATATTACTTAACATCTTGCACATTTTAATGAATTTTAAGTGTTTAGTACGTTTTAATTCTTTATTATATGGAGTTTACTGAGAAGATTCTGCAGTTACTTACAGAAAGCTTAAGATATACATTTTATTCTTTAAGTTTCTTGGCTTTACTTTTTAGATAAATGCTGCCCCCCTCCTCTCTCTCTCTCTCTCTCTCTCTCTCTCTCTCTCTCTCTCTTCTCTCTCTCTCTCTCTCTCTCTCTCTCTCTCTCTCTCTTTCTGTCTTCAAAACACATCGCATGTGCGTACCTTTCTCTATAAGGTTCTATTAAATAACGTTCAAGGGACCTTTTAACGTGTAGACATTTTTCATGAAATCTCAATATCCAGTTTTTGGATGTAATGCAATACTGCCTCTATTTACCATAAAATATAAAGCAGTACAAAAATAAGAAAATGGTTTCAAAAAGAAATGAGATTTAAGGTAAATACAGATAACAACGCCATGCACAGGACAGCTTTTACTAAATAAGGAAAGAAAACGTCAATATCAACTATATAGAAATGAAAAGCATAAGCTTTGAAATAAATTGTAAGAGTAATTTTATTTTTTATTACATTTCGCCGCATTGCATGATAATTTTTTATGTAGGCCAAACTTGATACACCAAGTTCTTATTTGAAAAATTAGTATCTAAAATGCTATTTGTATGATTGGGCTTTAAACTGACCTTTGGCTAAAACTTGAATTCACATCATTGTTGATGGTAAGACTGTCAGCTCGTCTGGGTGCAGTGACGGATTACATATTTGGTGAATTTTCAAAGTCAGGATCAAGGCCAACTTGCCTGTAGACTGAGATATAGGTATTGTCCTTGAAGAGCCACTTGCCCTCCTCCTCCGCCAAGTCTGGAATGTCATCTCCCCTCTTTCCCCGCCAAGCAACGAGTCTATAGAGCACACACACACACACACACACACACACACACACACACACACACACACACACACACACACACACACACACACACACACACACACACACACACACACACACACACACACACACACACAATTCGTACCGATCTTATCACTTCAGAGTTATTAACGACCGCGTGGAGCAATGAGAAATGGACTGGCGCTTCAGCAGCTGCAGAAAAACAATCTGCCACCAATTTCCAAGCATTGTGCTTTCAAGCCACAGAAAGCTAAACTTAAATGGTGATCAAACGTAACTGCCATGTTGAAGTCCTTTCGGCTTTGTCTCGGGAACAGGGGATTTATCACGGTATTCGAATTTACTATTAAAATTGCTAATTACATTGGTAGATGTCTCTGTATTTCTCAATATTTCGGTATTTAGCCCGCGAATGTGACCAATATGGCATAAGGATACCAGAATTTTAACAAATCACAGCAGTCCATCGCCATAATTTTCCTGTTTTCACGTTATTACTGCACTTGTTTTGGGGTACATTCATCATAACAACTTACTGGGACATCATTTTTCTTTGTGCTTCTGTTTTCTTTATTAAATAATTGTTATCTAAAGATTTAACGCAAAAATCAGAATATTTGGGTGCAAGCTGTGTTGGCTGTGTTGCAGACCAAACTTTCGACCAACTTAACCCATGGACTTCCTCAGAGTTACAGGTTACGGCTGGTCGAAACCTTAGTCAACTACCCAGACATTTGGGCGATATTCCACGAAACTCCTGGAAACTAATTCCAGCTCATTTACTGCTTCGAAAAATGAATTATACTCATATCTCCATTTCTCATTCAGCACAAAGAAGTGCATTTACATTGCAAAGCTGCGTTAACCGATATTCACCGACCAAGATGGCTCCGTGGTAATGTGTGAGGTCCCGGGTTCGATCGCCATCGACCGCCATTATGACCTTGGGCAGGGCAGTAGTGGAGGGGGAATGCGGATGTACGCCGTCCCCCCACTATTTTTCAGAGGGGGACGCAGTACCCTTACTAAGAATATTATTTATACTTTTTAATTCATTACTTTTTTTAATTTAACATTGAAAATGCTGCAAAAATACAAAAGGTATACATTCAAAATACATTCAAATAATGTTTATTGACTATTAACAGACCTCCAGTACATATGTGGAACCCAGAGGATTACATAAAAGAATGGATAAAAAGTCGTACGCATGCTGAGGACAACCAAAGCAGGAAGGCGAATCTACAAGTGCAAAATTCTGATCGGTTCGCCAGCATCTGGAAATTTTTTTAGGGGTGCGTCACCCACTTTTTTTGTTAAGAACACGGCCCTGACCTTGTGTCTTTCTTGGATTATAGTATTGAAGATTTTACTCAGACTGTACGATACATTAAGGGCAGTTGGTAGGAAGGGTTAGTGTTTGAAAGTATCATTTGTGTAGACTCCCAAAACGTGAGTGAACAAAGTTCTCCTTATATCTGTCAGGTGATGAAATAATATGGCAGTGTTTTCAAAACTATGAGGCAGCTTGTAATTTAAATTTTCGCCAACGTTTGAACAGAAATTTCCAGTTTCTCTCCAGTTCACACCATGACTATTTGCTGACAATATTTCATGAACATAAGAGACATTGCTATACTCAATTTTTATTTTACTTCTTACTTATCTTAAAACATTGGTTTTCATTAGAGAGATGAATATGAAACCGCCAATTTTAAAACGCCTGAGAATTGTAACAGTAGTTTTGGGTTATGTTTGAAGGAAATATGAAAAGTTTATACATTTATAAAAAAATGATTATGTAAATCTATTTCGTAATTTAAACAAGTAAAAATATATGAAATGTTGTGATTGGCCGTAGTAATAATTATATGAGCTAATGTTGTGGCGTGGAATTAAATCGGCCAAGTTTTGTAATGGTGAGTGTGATGAATAGCGGTGCAAGATCAAGAACATTTAAATAATAGTTTGAATCTGTTTAAATACAACAAAGTAAGAATTTATCGATATGTTGGAAGTGACTGGGAAAGGAAGTTCAAGTAAAATGTAATGTAAATAATACAATTAAATGGTTACAAAATTTGACTTCTCCGAAACTTTATTCCGAACCACGCCTTAAAACCAAGAATCTCATGACTCTTAGTTAACCAAGTACAATCATCAAGAAACAAATCAAAATACAACGAATTTGTTATTTCTGGCTTCTCGACGTGGATCTTCGAAGTCAACGTGCATCCCATCTCAAATATAGAAATCCCGCACCAAATTCCTGTCCCAAATTCCTGTTACAGAATATATTATATCCAAGTTAATAAATGCAACAACAAACACGCCATGATCTAGCTGCAGACGAGCCCTTAAACCCCAACTACTCACTAACTCACTCACTCACTCACTCACTCTTCTGTAATACTAGAAACAAAACGAATCGCCGAGTTCAGACTTACTAACGAGTTGCTTTCTCAAGACTTACACGCATAAATAAGAAACACATGTATAATTTGTCCAAACTAGAACAGTCCGCTTGTAAGCATATGGAAGACGAAAAAGAGAAAGACAGAGATACTTTTAACGGGACACTCTTAAGCTGTTGAATGGTAGAGGAAAAACCATGGTAGTTTATAGAAGAGGTTCTCGCCACAACCAGCCAGCAGACTAAGAGCATTCCGTTAAAGTATCTGTCTCTCTCTTTCTCACTTCCCATATGTTTACAACGGGACTGTGTTAGTTTGAGACAGATTATACAGAGCATTAGCTGTTTTCATGGAATATGCACAATTAATGTGGCAGGACGGCAGGGTACTAATTAATTCATAAAGCTTTGATGTATTATTATTAATGTTATGTTATTATCACCAGTTTTACTGCATATCATGATGAGAAACGCGATACCTTCACAACAGATTATGGATTATGGTTAAGAAACAGTTGGCAACTACGGCATTCGAGAAAGAAAATGGAGAGGGCAAAAATGTAGACCACACACTATTTTGTCACACTTGAACAGTAAGTGTTGGAAGTATTGTGATGGTACAGTCTATGTCTTACCAAGATTAATTAATTACCAAGATATACTTGAAATTTCTCAGCTCTTAGGCTGTTTTTCTCTACTTAACATACAAAGTTTGGAAAGGGAGCCGACGTTACTGACGTCAACTTTACTTATACCTTCATTACTCTTCACTTACTTAAGTACAGGTGTGCGATTTTGCATTAACATTCATAGAAAATAATATCTTACATAAAATAAAACAATCCAGTTATTGGTAACACTGCCTATGGCTTGCGAGACACAAACAGGACATGCGTTAACAACAAATATTACGGTGAGTGGCTTACTACTAAAGAAATCACGTTATAAAGCAAATATATTAAACAGTTTTAGGCGTGCAAAAGGATTTTAAAGATATTAAATTTGGCGTTTATGAACCCTCGTATGGTATCAGCTCTGGAAAAACATATTATATATCTGGGGTCTTTTTCACCCCAAATTGATTCTAATAACTATGTGAAAAGAAAATAAGCGTGACTCATACAAATTAAGTATTGGAAACATGCAACAAATGTATAAATATTATTTAACTCACAAATACGGAGTATCCAGTAATGCAGCCATTCCTTCCTTATCGAAATCCAATTCCGTAATGACAGTTTAGCTATATCCGCAAGGTTAATGACAACACTATATGGCATCCAGCTCCTACGCTTTTTTTTTTTTTTTTTATTTGACCACGTGAGTAATTGCTGCTTTCCAATTGGTGTCGTTAATTTGCGAGCAGCGCCCTCACCTCTAACTTGAATGTGGCATTATTTCTCGCCATGAAGCCCTTAATTCCAAATGAGTGCAATACAATTTAAAACCTAATGATACAGAAGAAGTCTAAGGCAGCGACTTTTGCCGCTTTGTCAACAATGTACTTACAACAGACACTCCTACATTGTTAAATTCTAGCTTCACAACCGATTTGCCAGCATTTCATTTTTTGCGTTTAGTCACTTATTTGTACACTGCCTTTTCCGTTAAGTATTTGGTTTCCTTTCTACACGAACAGTGTATGGAGTATTATCTATCACAAATTATTATTCTACTGAGTTCTAGTTTTGGCAAAATACTCTCAAACCACTGCTGAAACAACTCCCCGTTTATTTCCTCATGATAAGCCCCAGTTTTCTTTGAATCAAACAGCAAAAAAACCGTGGAAACGTACTCAGAATGAAAAATTCAATGCCATAACCGGGATTTGAACCACGGATCTTCTGGTTTCCGTCCAGCCGCTCTACCATTGCGCTACTATGGTCAACGTGCCGATATGACATTAAATTCTCCAACTGACTCGTCAGTTACGAGTTACGAGTCAGTTGGAGAATTTAATGTCACGTCGGCACGTTGACCATAGTAGCGCAATGGTAGAGCGGCTGGACGGAAACCAGAAAATCCGTGGTTCAAATCCCGGCTATGGCATTGAATTTTTCATTCTGACTCTGCGTTTCCACAATTTAGCCTACACACGGCCAGTGTGAAGGAATAATTAATTTCCAGCAAAAAAAAAAAAAAAAAAAAAACATCTTCCATAAAACATTTATCACTGCCTATGTGTGTTTTGGAGAAATATCCTGTAAAAATGCTTGTCTTTCATTGATCACTGTTAGCCTCACATTTAAGACGTCCCGAGTTCGAATCTCCGTCAGGATGAGTTTTCTGGATAAGGTATTTTCCTGCTTCCTTTATCTATAAGACTTGTAGTAAACAAATGTCCTCTGGGCACGTTACTGGCATTTAGCGTGGCCGACTTACATAAATCCTTAGCCCATATCCAAAGAAGGTACCCCCTGTAACCTCGGACCTCCTTCAACACTTTTAATTTAAAATGTATGAGACCGGAACGAGCCTTGATGGCTTAAACCATCATGATGATAATGATGATGATGAGGAAGTATTTTCCTGATTTTTTTCCTTTCTTTTTTTTTTCCATGTCCTGAAAGATGAATGTCGGGTAACTTATAATCTGGTGATTGTGAGAATAATGTAAATGTCAAAGAAGCACGAAACGGAAATTAACTGCATTGGCTGGTGGGTTTTAATATTCCCGTGTTCTTCCACAATGTAGTTCCGCAGTTTATTAAGCATCTTGCTTTACCTGCTTTCAATAAACCATTCAAGTTGTTGCTATAATATAAAATTAACATTAAAAAGTGATTACAGTAAGAACAATGATTCTCATAAATTAAAAAATGTACTGGTTGATGTAACAACAAAGATGGCAGTTAAACTCCGGTGACAGCATTGCGTAAATGTTACATTAACCAATTACGTACTGACGGCGCAGCTCATTGCAGAATGCGAAGTAATACTTTACTTTATTCTAACAGCGAATAGATTATTACTCCTGGGCTCATTTGAACATCATTTCACCCATTTCATTCAACGTCCGATAGAACTTACGTTGGAGAACGTTAATTAAAAAAAAAGAAAAAAAGAAAAGAAAAGAAAGAAATACTGTTATGTCACACTAAACCCTCAACCAATCAGGTCTCCATCGGTTTGTAGCTCTATGCTAACTGAACTGAGGTAAAGTCTGTCTACTCAACGCAAGTGCACGGCGGCCGCTTTCTTTGAGGAACCCTCATACTCGTTTTACAACATGGACCCTCCTCCTGACGGTCCTCTCTACAAGGTTGCAACATTTTAACATCACCGTCTTGCACCTAATGAAACAGAACAACTGGAAGTTGGAACTTTGGCAACTGAGACTCCACGCGGAGTAGACATGCAACTGTCATTTTCAGAAAATCGGGGTTGCTATTGGTCCCCAACGTCAGTGTTCCATTTCTGAAGTGTGGAGATAGATTTATGACGGTCATTAGTGGGCGGAAAGGTCAGGTTCTTTGAGGTCCCTTTGAGCGGGAACTGCACACATGTTAAAAAAAACAGACTTTAACGCTTTCGCTATAACATTACATCGTCTCTGTCTCTTATTAAGTTCCGTTTACCTCTCTTTTCATGCACCAATCCTGGTTCCTTTAGCGATATGTAGAGATCTCTGCTGAAGCTAGGTAACACAGAGTCATTATTCACAACAGTTGAGTGTTTATTTAACTTTTTTTTTTTCATTTATACTCCGCCTTTAACTGCAGTTGTCATATAGCTGCCATTCTCCTTTGGAACACATCGAGGGTACTAACTCGTAATCGTTGGGTTGTATCATTAGATCACGCACACATTCACACTCTCATTCATACTTCCAGACTCTGGGGAAGAATGGGGAATCATCTTGGTTAGAGAAAAGTCCCCACCCCCACCGCCAGGAATCGAAACCGGGACCCCTAGCACGGCAGACAGGTACTCTACCGACTGAGCTACGGGGCCAGACTTTATTTAGCCTTGCTAACTCATTTTTAAAGAAAATCCTTCGCACATGCGTAGGCAGAACACCTTTCACCAACTCATCATACTTGCGCAGTACGGATTTTCCTCTTTTCCTCTTCCTGTTTTCAATTGTTTGCTCGCCCGTCGTTTTTATTCCTCTGCGAGATGTCCTGATACTTCTAATGCTAACGCCTGTAACCCCTGATGCGAACTCCATGTGCCATATTGGAAGAGGATTTATTTCCTTAAGTACATTAAAAATAAGTACTATTTGTTTTTTGTTACTACTCAAGGGTCTCCTCTTAACGGTGTTTGAGTTTAATTCTGCTATTGCACACGGTTTGTGTAAGCAAACATAGGTAAGCAGTGTAACGTTACCTCTGCTTCACGAAGCTGCGCCAATTTGTAGCGGTAATTTCTGGTTCGATGCTGCTCCAAGTTGATTCTGTAATATTTTCTTCGCACTTTAGCTGAAAAATCTATCTCAGGGTATGTGTGGGTAAGTGTTCAAAGAAAAAATGACACTGGAATCTGACTTCGAAACTTTCAATGAACAGTAACACTTTAGCGGAGAAGTTGCTGACCAATGGAAACTAATGTGTGTGTGTGTGTGTGTGTGTGTGTGTGTGTGTGTGTGTGTGTGTGTGTGTATGTGTGTGTGTGTGTGTGTGTGTGTCCGGAGTTAACGTGCTGGATTATTCTGCCAAGCCATTACACGCGGTTCTGCCATTGAGGCAAGAATGAAGCCTAATCCGTCTAACAGTTACGTCTTGTAGCTCCAGCATCAGATCAGGTGTGCAAGATTACGTCCATAATGTGCTATTAACCTTCAAAATTCTCCTAATACCTTCCTCCTTATGGCAATGACTCTTAAGACCCACAATACTAACTTCTAACCCGATGTTGTCACCTCATTTCTACCTTTCTGAAATTTCCTGCTTTCCATCCTGAAGTCCCTCCATACGTTTCTAAGAAATACCACCTCATATTCCAAGAATCCCAGCTTTCCATACCTAATCTGGAAACCTTGGATACTTTCGCCCCCCCCCCCACTAAATAACTATCCAAAATACTTCTACGAATTTGCCTGAAAACCAGGCTTCGCTAATTACCGTACCTAATGCCATCTTACCCGGAGCCAAACTATACTCATAATCTATTCCCAAACATACAACCCCTTAACATTTAACACAAATTCACAAAATATTCATATTTAATTTTATTATAAGTTGTAATTTATTCAATGGATTCTTAATTTCTGTACCAACCGTCAGAAAGTAAAAAATTGTGATTCCTGTTTAGTGGATATATATCTCCATGAAATATTGCAATCAGACCTCAAGACAAAATATGAGTAAATACACACAATTCTCTCAAAAACTACCTTTGATCAAAGATGAGTTTCAATTAAAAAAATTATACCTTATAACTTGTGATATTTAAGCTTTAATTTTAGAAAATAAGATATTACTCAAAAACAGGAACACAACTGACTGCAACCTATTCCCTGAGCCTTTAGCTTTAATGCCGAATTTTTCTCTCCATAAAACAGTGATTCAATTCTCTCGGAGCCTTCATCATCTGCAATTTCTTGTTTTTATGCTATCAAAGAAAGCCAGATCAGCAAAGTCAGATCTCAAGACTGTTATTTGGCATTCATCGAGCAACTTCAGAGAGAATATGACAAAAAGAATGACAATGTCGTGAAACAAGTGCCTGTCGAAAGCGGTTTTTGGAGGGCTGCTGCCAGAGAAAATGTGACCGCAACTGCCGAAACGTGACCAGCATTGGTTTCGTAACACTGTTTTTATTCGTTGATATTTATGCCAGATCCTTGAGATTGCCTTTATTTAAATACTAACTGTACATGGATCACTGCACTGTTATGGAAGTACGAATACCGATGTTTCATTTTTACCGGATTTATTATTATATTATTATACTATATATTATATTATTGTTATTATTTATATAATTTCCATTTATGTCCAGCCAGAACTACAATGGTAACTACGGTGACCCCTCTACCTTCGGAACTTGTCTATCCACAATCGTGTTAACTCGCATACAGTTGCTTTTTCTGGGGGTTTTATACTTCAGATCACACACAGACACACACACACACACACACACACACACACACACACACACACACACACACACACACACACACACACACACACACACACACATACCCACACACAAACGAACATTCATACTTTCAGTTTCCAGAGAGGATAGAGAATGATCTTGGCTACAGAAAAATTCTTACCACCCCCCTGCACCCCAAGCCGGAACCAGGAATCAAACCTGAGACCCCTTCGCCCATCAGGCAGACTGATCTTATATTTCATCCGTGTCAAGCCTGCCTCGGTAGCGTAGATGGTAGCGTGTCTGCCTCACGTTCTAGAGGTCCCGAGTTCGAATCTTGGTCAGGGTGTGCTACCTGGATAAGGTTTTTTCCGGGTTTTTCCCTTATCCTGAAAGACGAATGTCGGATAACTCTAAGCTCCATGGGCCTCGGATTCATTTGAGCATCATTTCACCCATTTCATAAATTGTCCGATATGACTTAACGTTGGAGGACGTAAATTATTACAACAACAACAACTTCCGTGTCAAATTCCACACTCAAAACAAAAATATGTGATTCCCTTGCGAGGGGGGCGGGATGAATGATATTTAAGGACATTGTTATTCTTGATATTAGGTGATTTTATTTTAAAAGGTACCTGAGTATTATTATCATTATTATTATTATTATTATTATTATTATTATTATTATTATTATTATTATTATTATTATTATTATTATTATTATTATTATTATTATTATTATTATTATTATTATTATTATTATTATTATTATTATTATTATTATTATTATTATTATTATTATTATTATTATTATTATTATTATTATTATTATTATTATTATTATTATTATTATTATTATTATTATTATTATTATTATTATTATTATTATTATTATTATTATTATTATTATTATTATTATTATTATTATTATTATTATTATTATTATTATTATTATTATTTTCTCAGCGAGGCTTCAAGGGCGGTAGTGCCAAATAGAATAAGAAAATAATAATAATTTTAATAATTAATAAAACCAATAGCTTAAAAAAGGTAAATAATTTTGTTAATAACACAGTCAAATTAAAATATTACATTTCGTAAGCACTTTCAAGCCCATCCTTTCCACTAAAAAATGCTGTCGTGAAGCTGTCGTGAAAGGAATAGTTAGTGTTTTCCACTTCAAATCTCCCATCATTTGAACTTAAAGATAACATTCCAGACTACAAAGATGTTTATGGGCCATAACACCCGTGTTTCGTCATGCTTTGCTCTGCCACTAAAGGCTGTTTCACGGACATTATGAGGATGCATTCCTTTCCTGTCGAGTGACAAGCTAAGAGATCCAGGCAAGCAACTTTTTTCACATCGCTCCCAAAACTGAAAGACCCTTTGTGTTCTAAGAAACAGTTGGTATAGATCAAAACCCTTTTAAAAATTGGTCTTGAGGTCATTTATAATTACGAAACTTTTGAGTTTCGTTATCTGTATTTACTCTCTGTCCCTGATGTGCGGAAATGGCGCTACCTGATATTTCCCCATAAAATGACACAACCTCGTTAATATCACTATAATTTAAAACATATGAATACCCGACGTAATGCTACTTGTACTATGAAAATACATTATAAATTATTTTGGATTATTACCTACATGCATTCCTGTAGCATGATTTCCGTTATTAAAGGATTTATTGGAATCCATTGCTGAAATTCAGCCAACAATAAAAATAAGATAACAGCTTGTTTTTATGTTTACAACAGCCTTGTAAATTTATCTTTAACTGTCTATTATGTTTTATGCATTGCAACCCATTAAAATCTCATCACGTAATCTTTTAATTGCTCAATGTCCTGTAATTATTTCAAATGTCTTTTATTGGACTTCGATTTTTCTTACGCTTTTGCACTGAGTGCCATATTTGTATAATAAAATTAAAAAATTGTGTTAGTATTTTAGCGCTTTCAAAATTATGATCTTTACGTCGCGTGGAAGACCAACCAAAAGATAATTCCAAGTAAATGAAATTTATCTTCTAAGAGAATATAAGAGATCGTATAAAAAAGAAAAGAAATGAAGATATGAGAAACATACTGTGGCATTCAGGAGTTAATATTATCAGTGTATAATTTAACGAGACGATAACATTATTTTGATGACGTAATAGGAGGTCGGTAAGTTCTCCAACTTTAGCCAGGGGACCTCAAAACAGACATCTCTCCCCGTACACCACAGGTATGTATCACTCGGACACTTTGAGTTTGAGGTTTCAGATGTCGAACACAGTAACAGGACTTTTCATTATTTTAATGCGGTCATACTTGGTCATACTTTAAATGGTATCATAGACGGCGTGAGTTGCAGTTTTACCAGGTTAGCCAATAGCTGAATTAGAAAGCTAAACACGCTACTTCTTTCACTATACGTATTTTTGCAGGATTTAGCGGTGTCAATGCTGTATCTGCTTCAGGCATTTGGTTCTTAAAGTTACACAGTGTTAAACCGGTGTGATAACCCAAGAGAGCAACAAAGGAGACACGCTACAGTGAAATGCACAAATGGTAACCCTGAGGTATGAATAACGATGTTCAGTTGTTAAAGAAGCTCAGCCCTTCCTGACTCGGACCGTCGCAGTACGAGTTCAGGATTCAAGGTAAACTCTGAGGGTAGTACTATACTTATGTATATATAATCCGAATAAAATGATAAAAGAATATAAAATTAAGTGTGTAAATCGTGTTCAGAGAATCGATACAGAGACTATATTCCATTTTAATCACTATAAATCAAAGGGAAGAGAAATATTGGAAAAAAAAAAAAAAAAGATGGCACGAACAGGATATGCAGGTTGCTACAGACAAAAATACCTAATGCATGAAGGAAGAAGAAATAAACCAAAACGTCATTCCTAAAACAAATATTAAAATATCAGCAAGAAGTTTAAAACCTAATTATAATTACGATAGGGGAGTATATCAGAACACTTAAAATATTTGTATAAACATCTACAAGATTTAGAAATGTCCTCTTAAAGCAATTGGAGATAGCCATGCAGTGTTATGGCAGCAAAACCTTTAATGTTGTAACAAGCCCATTATTCGATTGCTTATGTACGATCATTAATATTCCCTTTTCACTTCATTAACATTTCCCACTTCTTCTTGACACTTTACGTATTTTTAATTCCTAAAAGACGTGGGTACTGAACACGTCATCTCACTCATCAGCGTTACCAACCGGAAGTATCTGATCCTTGATACACGTACGTTAGGTCGTAGGTAATGATTACCTTTCATCGGGAATACATATATGGAGGCTCCCGAACCCACAAAAACAAAACATTTATAGAAAAAGATTCGCGCGCGTATTTTTGTGTGGTGTGCGTATGCGGGTGGGTATGTATGAACAACATAACCAAAGTGAAAAGTCAGATAAATAGTAAATTTGTTATTTAAGCTCAGCCTCTTTCAAAGATGCGACACTAATGACTTCAATAACAATTCCCCCACCAAAACTACTCTTTACATGGAATTTTTTTGTTATTTTTTTATTTTACCAAAACCGTCTGTGCCGATTTTGATTAAAATGAATTACGTATATTTAAGATAATTACATGACAAATTACATCCATATGCTGAATTTTTGGGGAATAGCCAATGAAGTATTTTTATTTGAATGGAATTTTGTAGTTGCGTATAACGGGCCAACTAAAAGAAATAGACCTAAACATGTTATTATCTTTCTCAAACCAGAGCAATTCTGTTGTAAACATATGAGAGGGGAAACAGAGAGAGAAAATTATATTTAATATACTTTAACGGAACCCTCTTCGGCTGGTGGAGAATTCGTTGGTAGGGGCGGTAGAGGCCGCGGAGGGCGAGAAACACCATGAGCAGTCTAAGAACGTTCCGTTTAAGTATATTGGTCTCTCGTCTCCCGTCTCATATATTTACAACAGGATAGTTCTAGTTTGAGAGAGATTATAGTAACGAATTAATTAGTAACTATCCTTTAAACCACAGGGAGTAGGCAACGAGAGAGTATGACAATGTTTGGACAGGGATAGAAGTTGAGTTCCCCAAAAAGGTTACTCCCAGCACAGGTAGTGGGGAAAAGGAGAACGTGTATAAGAGAATGGTACAAGTGTATGAAGAACGGAGAAGACACGGGAAGACGAAGCGAACCACAGTGACGCCAAGTTAAAGAAATTCGTCGAACTTATTTCTTATAATGCTTAAGCAACGATATGTTAATCATTTTTCAGTGGGGCAACTTTAACGCTTCTCGGTGAGTCGAAGAGGCGGGAGAGATGTTGCGTGTGGTTGAGTAAGAGATATAACACATATTTAGATGGCGGGAATTATATTGCATTACTGCATATTTATAGATTAGAGTTACTAGCTCACTTTTCACACGCATTAGTTATTAAAACGTTTACCATTTAAGCAATAAGCATCAGATATATCAAGTGCCCTTCACCCACACAAACATCCTGAGAACAGGAACCAACTCAGCAATGGCTTGAATTTCAGCTTCGTCACAAGGAGAGCTGAGCTGCCAGAGGGATTCGAACGCACACACAGCAGATGACCACAAAGGCATCGGTCGAAAAACAGCAACACCCACCACACTCAACTTTTTCAATTTACGAAATATCCGATATTACTGCGTTAAATGTTTCAATACTTTGTCACTTTTCTTACAGTGATGTCGCTATTCAGTTGTTTCTCACAATGAGTGAAATTTCAAGACTGTCTTTTAAATATCTGACAGTCGATTTGGTAGCTCCTATATACAACGAAACATGTAATGAAGCTATGAATAATGTGAAAGAGAAACATAAACTTTCGTAAGAATTGTCTATAGAAGTCACTAAATATATTTAAGTGTAAAAATCATATTCTTTTTTGCAATAGACTGCACGTTATGGAAGTCATTAAAACAATGTTTTATACGTTATCGATACACGAATCTTATCGCTTTTAGGCTCTGGCAATAAGAAGCGACTACTTCCTGAAAGACTCCTCTCTTGTTTTAACACCCCTTAATGTTTGAAAGGGAAAAGAAATGCCTGACTCTTTCCCCCTGTCTCCCCAGTGTTAAGGTGAGAGATAGGATTAAAGTCAATCCTGTTAGGAGTACATGGCACTCCCTTACTGCTGACATTCGGGAAGAATGGCATTATGTCACTTTTCATTAAATGAAGACGCAAGACTGTGCCCTGATGAGCGTTGCGTCAAGCCCCGATATGTTTAAAATTAGCGTTTGCCTCATCAAGTTCCTCGCCTAGGGCGCGGGTTAAAATCCTGTTTGTGGAGGTCTTTGGCTTTTAAAGGGACTTGGCATTTCCTGTTGTGCTGTAGCGCCTTTTTTTCGTTCTTTGTTTTAAAACTACATATCAAGGCCTTGAATACCGACCGATTATTTGTATGATATTATTGCCATTCCTTTTTCAGTTCATTATTACTTTGAAATTTAGAAAATATAATTGTAAATATAAAAGTAATTCTATATAAGTTTGAGAAAGTGAATTTAACTTCACGTTAAGTTACGTTTAAAACACTATAAATAAGAAACTATACGAATATTTAGATTCAAATATGTGGTATAGGATATGAAGGGGAAAAGTGCTGCTAACAAATCGATTAAAAACAAAACAAATCTAATTAGTTTTGTCTACAAATATCATATCAAGTATGCAGTTATAACAAACATTTTGTTTAGGATGATTTGCTAAAAACCAGTTATTGGTTGATATTAATAGACTTACAAGTTTATTAAGAAAAGAATTTAGTACATCCTAGTTATGACGAGATGGCTCCACGGTAAAATGTGAGGCTCGCATTCGTCAGGTTCCGGGTTCATTGTCCATGAACATGAGTTTTTGTGGTTTTCCCGGGTCGTTAGAGAAATGTTAGGATGCTTCCCGCTCTAACAGTACATAAGTTCCTTCATCGTCGTCTGTTTCAGAATAAAGGGTCAGGCGACGGTGTTCAGCGTGTTCCGGCTGGACGCTTTGTGGACCCGTCTTCAGGGTGCTGTGAGCAGGTTCCGTTATGGGGACCCTCGGGGGGTCGGGGCTTGTGAGCGTCGTCGTATGCATTCAATCCGGAAACATTATAAACCCCGCTCACGCTTGCTTCTCCCGGATATGGTCGCCTTTGAGTCTCTCCCTCATCTTTACTTCCGAAAGTCGCGTTCGCAGTACAAATGGTCATACTGTCCCATGTGCAGTGCTCTGACTCGGTTTCGGGGCTCCTCCACTGCTTGCACCTTCTACAGCTGCGTTAAGAACTTAAAATATACAGTGGGACAACATTTGGGCATTAATGTATAAGCACATCAAGTTTTCATTAAAGGTCTCATAGTAATCCATTTTGGATTGTTCAGCTATGAAATAAATATTTAATAAATACCTGTTGTAATAATTATAACATGACTTGGATACAACATTATCGTTGTTGATATTGCAATATTCTGTAAAAGCAAGAATATGAATAAAACGGAAAAGTTCCTGCAAATAACAATATAAAATATAGAAACTTAAACAAGCTGGGCTAAGAATTTCAGAAGGTGAAACTTAGTTATTACATTTCCAAAAATAGACAAGAACTTATTGAACCTGAAATACAAGTTCATCACAAACCACTGAAATAGTAAATACTAGGGATAGGTCCTCGATACTCGCGATACTTGCATGGTATCGACATCCAACGACACTTCAGATAATTCGTTCGATACTTTTTTGATACTTCGGTGGTGATTCTGCAATTTGTATTTTATTTTAAAATCAGAAAATATTATTGCCGCAAGCAGAACATTGCAAAGCCCGAGATATTGCCAGGAATTTAGTTAACGCATGTGCAGTTCCGAGTCAAAGGAACCTGAGTGTCCCGCCCACTAATGACTGTCATAAATCTATCTCCACACTTCAGAAATGGAACACTGTCGTTGAGGACCAATAACAACCCTGATTTTCTCGAAGTGACAGCCGCATGTCTACTCCACGTGGAGTCTCAGTTGCCAAAGTTCCAACTTCCAGTTAATCTGTTTCATTACGTGCAGAAATTCGTTGTGTGTCACGATGTGGAGACCGTGGGAGGGAAATGCAATGGTAAATGCAGATGAAGTAGTAGATAACTTTCAGTTAAGTGAAAATAATCAAAGTGATGGCAATAGTGTGAATAACTGGGCCGAGTTATATTACTGGAAAAGCCTAAAAAAAAACAAGTTATAACGCGAACTGTTTCTAAGCAAATTCAAGCGCTTGTTTTGAACACATATAAATATGTGCTGAGAAATAATCCTGGTAAGGGGTCGTGCAATGAACCTGATGATAAATTCTGGGTATTCACAGAAATACAGTAAGAAATATTGTGACGAAAGGAATACCAAAGACGCCGATCAGGTGTGAAAACAAAAGGAAACGTTTCTTTAAAGTAGATAATTTCACATGCGATTTAATTCGTCGAGAAATTTATAGGTTCTACGCAAAAGGGAGAGCGCCCACCTTAGACGAATTGGTTGCACATTTGCAAGAAATTTGTGATTTTCCTTATGGGCGCTGCACTCTGCGCGGTCTCCTAAAGGAGCTGGGTTTCAAATACTGCACTTTGAATAAGATAAGAGTTATTATGGGATCCAGTAGAATTGTAGCTTGGCGATATATATGTCTGTGTGTGTGTGTGTGTGTGTGTGTGTGTGTGTGTGTGTGTGTGTGTGTGTGTGTGTGTGTGTGTGTGTGTGTGTGTGTGTGTGTGTGTGTGTGTGTGTGTGTGTGTGTGTGTGTGTCAAAACTAAGGAAGTTTTGCTGTAATGGACATAAGATAATTTATTTAGACGAAATCCCGTACGATACTCATGACGTATCGAGAAAGGTGGCAACCTCGCAGAAAGGTCTGTGAGAAGGAGGGTCTGTGTTGTAAAACGATTGTAAGGTTTCGTCAAATGCAGAGGCCGCCGTGCACACGCGTTAACTAAACATTATGCAAGGAAATAATCGTGTGTCAGTTTCAGAGCCAGTTACCAAGTCCCAAGAAGAAATCACTTCACATCTCAAACGATTTGTCACATGCTCTTTCTACTGCACTAGATTACTGGAAAAGAAATTCAAAATTTCCAGAACTTAAAACATATATAAATAATTAGCCGCTAAATATTTGTGTTTCCACCTGCAACATTTTTCTCAAAGACTATTTAGCACAGCAGGACTTATATATGACAGAAGGAGAAGTAGATTTCACTTCGGAAGAGGTGTGGTAGTGTTTTTTGAACAAAAACTTATATAAATGGACTCTTTTACCTTTAAATGTCTAATGAAGATTAAGTTAACTGATGGAAATTAATCGTTGAAGTTTTCAGGTCGACTGTAGCTGTCCAAAACCTCAGCCTATATATGGCTAGTATGGAGGAACGATTAATTTACATTAATTAACTTAATAATGGTTTAACGATGAAGCCTGGGAATCAAGTACCTACAATTGTAAGTCACCGCAAACGGTGTGTGTCTCGAATACGAAGACCCCTAGCGGTTTACTGGGAATACATATGAGTCAATTGGAGAATTTAATGTCATAACGGCACGTTGGCCATGGTAGTTCAAAGATTAAGAGCGACCGGGTGGAAACCGGGAGATCCGTGGTTCAAATCCCGGCCATGGCAATGCATTTCTCAGGTTGACTCTGTCTAATGAAGAGTTTAAAAATAAGAACACTGATGGTTTTAAGTTTGGTCTCGTTAGATATGTGTACCTACTTAATTTTATTGGCATTACAGTGTGCTCCTAACATTCGAGATTCTATTTTATATTGAAACTAGAAGTAGAAATGACGGTATCGAGTATCAAAGTATCGGGTATCGTGGAAAATATCCTGTATCCAGTATTCAGTATCGAGAAAAACTGGTATCGCCCCATTCCTAGTAAATATAATAAAATTACCTGGGGCACATTGAACATCGAAGGTTTACATGGATCTCCCATATAACACAACTTAGAGACCACCGCAGAAGAAAAGCTAAATATCCTCAATATTTTATCAGGCGATATCTGGATTGCTCATTTCTCTGTTTTCATTACGACTTACAGAATTCTTATTCTTACAAAATTATTATACAGAATTCTCACTTTCTTATTCGACATAAAGTAGACTATGGATCCAGAATTTATAATTCCGCGAGACCTTCAACTCTAAAAATACTTAATGTTATACATTGAAGAATAAGTCACCCCACAAAGCCTATTGAAAACGTAGAGATAGAAGTAGACAAACTACCATTCCAAGTAACAAGAAAATAATTAACACTTACCCATTTGCTCAGATCGATGCATTCTATAAATGCAAACATAATTCCTGATATGACCAACCAGGACCGAATCTCTGAAGATGCCCGACGGAGCTATGGGCGAAACGTCAGATATATTTGCATCATCTAGACCACGGCCTTCAAGCCCGGAAACAACATTCTATTGGATTAACGCCGGCCGTGAAAGCCTAAACATGTACATAATTCCTGATAGTTTATAAGTGGAAACAAACAATTTACAAATAGCTTCAGTTTCATTTGGTTATAGATCATACTGTTATTTTAAACAACCGGATTTGTCAATTCCGATGTTAATAATAATGAACATTAATAATGTATTTCCGCCATGGAGACTTAAAATCCAAGAAATAAATTGAGAAACATCTCTTTGCACCAAAAATTAGTTCCACAGATCGGTTTACCCGAACATGTTTACTGACATAACTGTAACTAATGAAGGCTGCACAGAAATTACACATATGCTTCCTAGTCTTAGAATGGGAGTGGATGCGCTGTTGCACATATAGAGGATACATTGTTATACAAATGACCAGAATACTACACCGTCTTCTCAAGTGAACAATTTGCAATTAAAAATCTTTGCCTGTTAAGTCTAAGGAAAAATATGTAATCTATCCAGATTCCAACCGTGCCTTATTATCTCTTCAAAATAGCCAGAGAAATACAAAATATGTGCAATACAATTATTCTTGAAGACAAATATTACTCGACAGAGCGTTGAGGCTTATTGACCTTCAGGTGACCAGCGCTGCGATCGTCTCTTATCTTATCTGGTCGATTAGAAGAGTGAAATATTAGTAAGTTGACGTACAGTAAGTTACGCAACACAAATAGAGCGATTGGAAGCTGCGTGTATCTATATGATATGATTTCTCGCGCCTGCCGATGTATGACACGTTGTTGTTTAGAAGACATGATTATATCTGAACAGAGTATACACACACATGACTGGCCGTGTATGTGCGATAAGCTCAGGTAAACATCTCTATGTTGCGAATTTTTTCCGATACGCTTTCTCGCTTTGCCATGTAGTAACTTTAAGGTAGATACCTTTTCATTAAGAAATACAGGGCAATACAACAGCACATGAAGCAGTAAAGGAAGCAACAAAACAACCAAAATTTACCATCTTATCACTGCTATAGTTTATATTAAGAAAAAGTTGATACAACTGGTCTGAAAATAATAAAAACAACAAATTGTATGAAAGGGCGCCGGGGTAGCGCGGTGGTTTCGTTCGCGGCTCCCGTTCTAAGGGTCCCGAGTTCGATTCCCGGCTCTGGGGTTGGCGATTTTAAGTCGGCCCTATCCACGCCTTCACCTCTGTCTAGCACATGTGAAGTATCCCCTATGCCCAACGTGGTTCGGAGTCCACGGTAAAAACTGTAGGTCCTCTCACCTCACCGCCATCTTCACTATCACCCTATCATCGGAGGTAATGGACACCGCCCTCTGGGTGCCTCCACCTGAGAAATGGGTCCAGTCATCACTTGGTGGGGTGAGGTTACCCCGAAGGCCAAGGTTGCCATGTGGGGAGTGTTAGTAACTAACTAACAAATTGTATGAAATAACGTATCACATATCACTTTCAAGTATTATAAAGTTCTTAGCCGATATGAACAGTTCCTATTCATTAGATTAAGAACTGACTACACAAAATTAACTCATGACTACCTATTTACCAGAGAGGGACTTCCATTGTGTGAACATTGCAATGAAAGACTGACAGTGAAACATTATAACCCAATGTGGCCATAACTCCAAATGCAGGATCAACAACCAAATTCCTGTAGATTTTAAGCTAACATTAGATGAGCCTACTATCATTATTTAAATTCTTAAAATATTGTAAACTAGTTCAGTTTATTGTACACATGTGTAAACTAGTTAATGTGCTTGAATGACTGTAATTCTGAAATATTGTAACAATATAAATACAAGTTGTTGTTGCTTCAAGACCTATGCTGTCAAGCAACATTAAATGAAGTTATTATTAAAAATGTATGATTTTGTCCATTTATTGCCATTTGCAGGGTATCCCTTATATGTTTTGCTGTTCATATAAAAGGTGATCCCTCTACCACTTAAAATGTGTAAGAAACAGTTTCACATTAGATTATACAGACGTTCGTAATGAGCTCAGGAAAAGGGAAGACGAATCACATACATAGGTATTTTCAAACATGTTGCATTAAAGCTAGGACGCAGAATACGTTTCATTTTTAGAATATGGTCTCACAGTTAGAACAAATAACTCCCTAAACATTCAGTGCAACCACTATTTAACACAAAATAACTTTTTATAGAGTCCTACATTATTCTGTTTTTATCTATTTCCCCACAAACCTTTACATTTGTGTTCACATAAAATTCCCTGAAAATAAAAACCGGCTAATATCTCCAAAGGATATACATTTTAAACAAAACATGTTTGGGAAAATAAAGTACAGCAAAATTATAAAGGATTATTTCGAAATGCGGATTTACCAGAAAACCTTGGAGTTGTGTCCTTAAAATATGCCGGGATTACGCTTTTTTCTCTCTCCCATTAAAATACTTTCTTTCGAAATATCTATAATAAGTAGGTATTATATTGTTGCCACGACTACCTACGTAGAAGAAGTATTGTATGCATTCCACCCAAAAATCCCCCCCCCCCCAAAAGATGTAGATGGCATATCTACACCGTTTAAGGCCTCTGGATCCAAAAAGAGTGATTCAAAAAAAGTGGTGTGTGTCTATGTGTGAACAACATAATTTTTGTATTAGATTCAGTATTTTCCAAAAATGCGACATAAAGATTTTCAAGAGATTCTCCCATACTGAACTACATGGAAGAATATTTCATGTTTATATTTACATTGAAACATTTTCGTTATATTTTTGAGTCTCCCAAAAGTGGCTCTAGACGATTTTGATTAACAAAGCTCCCTCTTCGTTTGGAATGAATTTTATATATTAATGTATAACTTATAATCGTATGAAATAAGACAAAAATCGTACTATGCCACAAAAAAAAAAAGACAGATCGTGTTAAAGCTGTGAAATGTCAAAGCTAGCAAGTATATCTCAACCCACCTTCTAAAGCTTTGACAACCAGTCAATCTTTTACATCCATGTTTTACTTGAACCTACAAGGAAATGTGTAATTTCCAGCAAGTGTGTAAACATCCCAGCAAGTAACTTTGTCGATTAAAATGAATCAAGTATGCATATATGCTTTTCTAGAAGTAGTTTCTAGAAAACTAGATATAGGTCACGTGTATATATAATACATCTGATTTTTATGGCGACTGATCAACCCAAAAAAATAGATTTTTATCTTTTTGTATATAATGAAAATACGGCTAATTCTGCTTAATTTTGTGATTGCTTCATTAAAATATTCAGATATTTACTGTTTTAGACAAGTTTTCAAATATATTACTGTATTTAGGTATTAGAGTAATAATTTCGTAACATTTCACAGAAAAAAAAAATATCTCAGGGAATATTTAAGTTAAAAGTCTGTGGTTCGGCTTGTTTTGCAAAAAAATTAATGGTTCATATGTTGACTAAACTGAATTATCCACTATTGCTACAGCTTACAGCAGTAAACAGTTTCAATTAGGAAACCAAGTTTTAGATTTTTGGTATTTGTACATTTTGGTGCTTTTCGTAAACCTAAGGGCATTTTTAAGTAAAGAAAATACAAGGATAGGAAAAGCTGCAAAACAAATGCAACAACAATGCAAAGTGAAGTTAACGTGGAACTAAGTGATACTGACCATGTGGTTATAAAAAATTCTGCAGCTCAAGTGTTGCTAAATCCTCCAAATGCTTCCAAGAAAAAAAATTAAGTACAACAGACAAGTTCAGTGAAAGCAATGAATGTGAAACAAACATAAATATGATAGTTGACTTTTGACATTTTGTTCTTTGGTTTGGAGAATTTTAGTGGTTTTTTCTATGCTCAAGTGAGTTTTGTAGATGTTTTTACTTTTAAAACGAATTACTCAAAACAATATTCTTTTTTATTTTTTGAAACTACAAGGTGCATCTGCATAAAACTTTTACCACATTGTACAACTATTATCATGGTTGGGTGAATTGCTTTAGTTGAAATTGTTCAAGTAGTTTATTTTTTCAAAAGTAATATGTCAGAAAATTTATTGATAATTTAAGAAGTTTACAAAAAAATATTTTTAAATCAGTATTCTAACATTAAAACTAATCAGTGTACTCAATTTCACATTTCTATGTCAAGTGGGTTCACTGAAAATGGGTCATCAATGTAGTTCATTTAGCATTAGCGAGATAGGGTTTGACGAGTCCCCTTAAATGCGAAACTTTCTCTGCCCAGCACAGCTAAGGGACAGAGGAAACAAATATCTTTTAGGATTTGTTTTTTAATTACAGAAATAAAATAGATACCTACTGATATTTAAAGCGTATCTGCGTTTCACCCAGCTGAACCTCTACGATAAATGCAAATGACGTGTTCTTGTGGCGTCAGAGAATTAGAATCACTGTTGCGACATGTTTACATGCGGTCGGCCTGTGACGCAGCAACCATCTCTACTCTCTCTATGGAAGAGGGCGTGCTCCATTCCCTTGATTACAAGAAATGAAACAAAGTTGTAATAAGTATAGATTGCCACTCTACACTGACTGCATAATAACAGCTCTGATTGCACCAAATAACTATAGTTGCCTCATCCAGTTGTGTTGCGCAAGGCGCTCGGACCAAATTACTTCTATCGGCCAAGACTAGAGATGCAAATGTCTGGGAGGTATGGAGGATGCTCGGGACATTCCACTGCAGTTCATTCATATGGGCGTTGTCAAGGAGAAAACAATCAACTTTGTTACTCTTCCTAAGCGCTGCTTGGAGGGAGGGGGAGGGGGGGTTGTTCCGATATCAGATCGGTATTGCAACTCCATGACTACCAACCTTGGAATTCCATGCCCGTGCGCGTTTGTAACATGAATCACCGTCCTCTTACATCAGTATTGCCACTAGTTTTTGTTGAGTTACTACTAGGTTTAAATCTGGCCATTTCTGTCTCCAAAATCCCTAAGCGAAATTTTAGTCCTAATATTGAGAAAAAATGCGGTATGTTAAAATTGAATATATGCTCATGCTTTGAGGTGTTATCCCCCTTTTGATGCATAACCTATTATTTATTATAATAAATAGATACTACCAAATTGTGATTACCCCCTAACCAAGGATTTCTGCACTTTTTTTACCAATATTTTTGCTGATGTTCAGTTCTTTTTGTATTATTTTTCTACCGCTCTTTGGTGTAGATGATATTCCTGGTTGCATTCGCCGTTTATGGATTATTAGTCCACTTCTGTGGTTGAGTGATCATGTCTCAAACTAGAGGTCTCACGTTCAATTGCCGGTTAGGTTGTGGATTTATTTCAATTAGATTCAAACTGTACCCTTCGCAGATCTGTAAGTGTGGATGTGTGTAATAAAATTAATGCTTAAAACCTACAATAAACAGTTATGAAGACTGTCAGTGGCTTGATATAACCACAAAAGTGAAATAAAAATACAAACTTAGAATGATGTATAATATCTTGGATATACGATACAATTCTCACTCTATTAAAGTTATCAAAATACTGCAGTGCCAATGTTCCTGTATTTCATTTCACGAAGCTACGATTGCCTCTTGGCGTATTTTTAAATATTGAAAGAAAGGTTCAAATTCAAGCATATTGATAGTGTACATCTTTATAGCAATTTATTACACTTAATATTTTAAAAACTCTCTACGGCTTCCACAAGTTTATCGAATCCCTCATTTGGTTCACAAAGAGGTATAAATGTCTCATATTAAAAAAATGTTATGTTCCTATACTTAACTCTAACTTAACTCATTGGTACGTGATTTCACCCATTTCATTTATTCGCCTGAATATCTACCGTATCCAGTTAAAGAACGTTAAAATTAACCATAAGGTAAGGTTTTGAACCACGTAATACACTTCAGTTGCAATTCAGTGCTAAAACACTTTTTTCGGTGCAATTAGACTCCCATAAATATTTACTCTACAAGCTGTGTTGACCAGAAGCATTTTTAACACATGATTTTACATAATGCGTATATAAAGTATTTCAAAATACAAACTACACATTTAATCTATAAAACGCGTGCTTTATAATATTAATTTGGTTTTTTTTTTCAGTTATTCCTAATGCTTTATCCGAGACGATTCTAGACACTCACTGATATCAACTGCACGCGCGCACACACATTCACTCAATATACACAGGAGAGAGTGAAAAAACCGAACAAGATACAACTTATTTAAATAGCCTTATTACTATTTACAATCTGATGTAGGATAAGGATTACAATGGAGGGGATTCGGCAGTATCCAGTCTTGATCTATTGTACCTATGTCCTCAAGTGGGGCATCCCCGGGAGGAAGAATGAGGCGAGGGGAGGCGGCCGTGCCAGCGAGCCACGACAATGCAGAGGGCAGCATCCTTGCATTTTAATTAGATGGAAACCTCCCTCGGTAGGCCAGGACAACGGACATTCGCCCTACTGTGATTCGGAAGTGGCCCCAGCAGTCGATTCGGAGACGGACAACCGACCTACCGTGGTTTACTCAGAGCATATCATCCTGCCATGGAGTGCCAAGACACCCGCCGACACTTCTACCCTGAAAGAGACCACCAAATCAGAGATGATGTGAAATAATAATGGAGATGAAATGTATAGGTATAACCTACCCAGCATTCGCATGGCGACCCGGGAAAACCCCGAAAAAAGCCATGGGTCAGATAGGTCGGGCACGGGAATCGAATCCGGGAATGCGGACCACAGACGAAACCTACTGAGCCATCCCGCTCGGTCAAACTGATGTAAAAATGGGACTATTCATTAAGAAGAAAGAAAAGTAGTCGATTGGCTCTCTGACAGTAAATAGCTCAGTTTTTCATCCATTCTTCCCCCTCTATCTCTGCACTCTTCGGTAAACAAAAGGTCGTCTTACTTGGCGTTCACCGGAGGTGGCTCCACGACAGCGTACTAGTTTGGGGGCACTGGGTTTCATTCTTGGGACCGGTCACTCTGATCCAATTGCAGCTTCTCTGAGCCGTGTCAGGTGGGTTTAGTTCTCCCCGATTCCACCAGAGGGAAGCCTTGTCTGAGCAGTCTGCCCGTGTGATCGGGTCATCAATCTTGGGATCATTGGAGACCTCTGCAAGCCTCTGTCGGCCGATCTGCCTCCCACCTTAGCGTCGTCTCATCCATTCCTTCTTGAGGTGGAACGTTTCTCCACCGCTTCCCAGTCATAAACATTGTCTACTTGGAGTTCAAACACGCTATAACCATGATCAGAAACTCATTTTGGGACTCCTGGGTGGCGGTATTTTCTCAGCATTACTAGCGCCTTGGGCAAGGGCTTCGAACAGTAAAGTGGTTATGGTGGAAATTTTCCGAAAAAATATTTTACTTTGTAGAGAAGTTGTCGGCAGATGCCTTGCTCTGTGACTCCATTTTCGCGGGCAAGATTCCTCACTGACCAGTGATATCGTGTACTATGCACAACGTGGAGAGGGAGCCTGGAAATATTCAACTCAGCAGTAGCGTCCTGGTATCGTTTTTAAACGCCCAAGTAGGCGTTATTCTTCTGAGATCGTATGGTAGTAAGCACACATTATTTACAACTGACTACAAATTACACACAGTAAAACAACGTCGCAAATATTTTAATTTAATGTACTAATAGAATCGTGGAATAAATAATTGAGGAGACATCCGATTATACGAGATTTGTACATATAAATCCGGTAATGTTGCTACCACCGTTTTCCGTTTGTAACGTTGAAAATAGGCAGCTTCTTACCCCTAACCATTCTCTCTATGTAGCTCATTAATGCACATTTCTATACACTTTGGTTTAGATTATGCACAGATTACACTTACCTATGTGAAACACGCCATTACTTTTTATCACTGCCCTTCCTTCTCGAGCTATTTCTCTCTTTACTCTCTCACTAGTTTGTAATATATCGAGTCATAATCTGATTTTTTTATTATAATTTACATCCTCCAGAGTTGTCATATCGGTCGATGAATTAAATTGGTGACTTGCTATTCAATTGGTGACTTGCTAGAGTTCATAGAGCTTAGTTACCCTACATTCTTCTTTCAGGATAAGGAAAAAAACCCGAAAAAAACTTTCCCAGATAACCCACCCTGACCGAGACTCGAACTTCGGACTTCTTGAACGTAAGGCGAACACACGCTACCACCTACGCTACCACCTATCTAACCCTTTAATGCATGAATTATTTTACTACTTGTGCCGCTCTTGCTGTAATTTCTAAAGCGGATCCCATACCGCTTTCCGCGGTGTCTCAGCTAAATCAATTCGAATAGCATTGGTCGTTAAAGCGATAGGTAATGGACTGGCCATCCATTCAAAGCTAAACGCCGTGAGTTGGAATCTCGGCAACTGCAATCAAATGTGCCCTGTGGTAAAGGACGGTGAGAACCCAAATAAAATAATCGGTGTGATGGCACGCTTGGATGTTCACGGGGTATCATTTAACTGCAGTTGCTTGGATTTTGCCTTTTTGTAGCATAAAAGCGCTACAAAGTAATTGTAAAAATAATATAATATTTACAATTCAAAATTTGGTGTGTATAATTGACAAAGGCCAGTACAATATTATAATAACAAAAGAATTGCAATAAAACATTTTTCAAGTTGAATACAGCCTAAAGTCCTAGGGCAATACCATACATCGAAGGAATAACAAGCGAATAACGCTTTTCAAGTCAGATCACAAAGCTGGTGTCTTATGTTCTGGTTTTCAGATCTTCTAATAGAGAAAAAAAAAGCTTCACATGCGCAAGTGGAGCCGTATATGCTCATATCCTGTTAGCAAAGTTGTCCAAACGAGGGTACTTAGTTTCAGAGACATTTCTGTAACATGAATACAAATAACTTTTGTTTTGAAGCCGTCTTTTAAGCCAATCATTTTGTAGGTAAATTCTAATTCGAATGACGGCACTCTGACAATATCCACTATTTTATAAAAAATGGTGTCACCTATATACATATATAGGGCACAAATTACTTGCTTTGTTCATCTATTATTTGTACATAGTTATTCTTTTTGGTAATTTTAAAGAATTTTGGAGAACGTCATGTTCTTTCACCATTATATTCTTGTGTATCCGTCTCGGTCATTACATGAACATTGTCCATGGACCACCTCTACTACGGCACTACCGTAAACCCTGCTGGTTCATGTTTATGGTATGGGCCCCTACCGTCGCTCTGTGCTGCCCTTTACTTGAAACATCTGCCGACCAATGTAGTAGGGAATATATGTGATTTATTTTAAGGGTACTCATTAAGAGAAAACAATGGTTTGTCGGTACTGACCGAGCTATACCGGCGAACTCGTCACGCTTGGAACGAAAAACCTTTTATTCTGCAAATCATGTCAGACATCTTCCTTTATGATATGAAAAGTCTCAGTAGTGGAACACAAGATGGCTCTAAGGGGTTTCCCAACGGCCATAAAAGAAAGATCGAAGGGTATTCTTGGCTGATGAAAGAAAACATCAAAGCGAACTTTGGAAAAGAAGATAAGGATTCGGGAACAAAGCACAGTTTCTTTGCTAAAGGAAATGTGAAAGGTATTAAACAGACATGAAAGAGCCGAAAAGAAGTAATCCCGTCTTCCAATACCTGCTTTGATAAAGTCTGGAAATAGTTCAGTGTAACCAACCCGGATTTGGAGGGATTCACTTCTAGTAGTAGTAGTATATTAGCACAGATGGAATTATCAAAAATCTTCTGATTAAATGGAACAGAAAATCCGATATTTCAAGTTTCATATAACCACATCCCTAAAACTTTTATGAATATTATCTTCCAAAATAAAATCACTTAGAGTCGCTTTAGGGTGAAATTGAAGTCAAAAAGTGCTGTCTCGTTTGATAACGAATACGCCTAAGTTAGTGTGTCATTTAAGATGTTTTTGCCAATCAACCTCTGAAGACTGCCCAAAATTCTGAAGTGTAGATTTTGTTTAATACATTTTAGTGACTTCAAGGAGCGATTGTCCATACTGATGCACAGTCAACTCAGTAATACAGTATTAAAGTCTATTTCTCCCCTTCTTAGTAATTTCTTTACTAATTATTTTCAATGTCCTTTTACAGTAAAATAGCTCCTTGCGATTAAACGTTTGACCAATTACTGAAACGCTCCCTTAAAACTCTTACGGCAACAAAATTAAAAGTTATCACTGAAATTGTTCACGAAATTAAAAATAACAAAATCTTACTTTGATACTAATTAATTACTTGTATTAATTAAAAATCGCTAACATAAAATCATCATTAGATATTATCATCAACTTTCAGGAATATGTACGTAATGCGGCCTGTTCCTTCTCCAGAATTCAGATCTGCTTCTTCCGATGTTTTCGAGGGCGTCCAAAATGTCTGCTTCCAATTGGCCTGGGATTAAAGACCTTCACATGAATTCTATCGTTCTGCATTCTTAATGAAAGGGAAATTTATACTTTTGAAATTGTTGTAGTTATTCTTAGCTTCCGGAGAAGGCGCGGTCTCCTCCCAAAGTTAAGAATAACCACCGACACTGACCATTTACTTTGAAAGTGTTTCCTAAATTAATGCAAATAATGTGATAGGTTTCTAAGATAGCATTGAAGTCTAACCCTGTTCAACTCTTTTCCGTTGAAAACTGTAAGGATATTTTCTTCTACATAATTTTAAAAGTATAATACTTCTTCTCAATTATTATTCGTTGAATTGATGTGTTGATTTAGAAATTTGTTATAGGATACACTTGCTATAACAAATATTTATAAAAAAACATCGAAGTAAACGCACACAAGTAAAGACACACAAAATTTACAAATTTCACAAACTCTTCCTGTTTTAACCACGGTTATCCACCTTAAGCTTCGCTTCCCCTTTTTTATGCCTTGCTCAGTTTATCTCTTGCTAACTCGTCATTTGGCGAACATACTGATAAATGATTTAACAATAATACAAAATTATCTAAAATTCCTCCTGAATGAAGAGATCTCTATGGAATAATCCTCAGAAATTCAAGATATACAGTTTATATGTCTGGAACTATCTGAAATATACGAAGTTTTAACCACAATCGTTAGATAAAAATAAAAAATTCGAAAAAAAGCCATGTAAAGGATAGTCTCTCAGAAGACTACATGTCATATTTTTGGAAGATAACTTACCAAATTTAGTATTTATTCCACATTTCATTTTTGAGTTATGCTGGTCACAGAAACTTTTTACCTGAAAGAACTTTTTTTTTTTGTTCGGAAGGCTCAAACGTGTATTTATGATGAAATCTCGACATCGAATGTTTGGATGGAATACAATACTTCTTACTTTACTATAGGAAATAACAGAAAGTAATTATATATTAAGGATTAAACACGTGTTATATTCACATAACTTTCTTTACCCATTTAGCAACAAATTATTCCTACAAAAGCTTATTCTTTATCCACTTCATGTTGATCAAATAAACATTTGTATGAATGGCTTTATCACACAGATATTACGTTCTTGAAGCTACGAGAATAGAGGTATTATACACCGGAATAGAGTACAGAAGCTAAAGCAATACATAAATCTTTTAGCAGCCGGTCGCCAAGTGATGGCTTTGAAATGACGACTAGGAAGAGGGGAAAAATCTAATTATGTGAACTCAATTGGTTTTATCTACTCTCTCTTGTACAAATAACTCTTTAAACGCTTATTCTTCGTAGGAGTTTTTCATGTTGAGATAAACGTTTGTAAAAATGGTTTTACTACATATTTATTTACAGATACAATGAAAATAGGGGAAAACAGTAAGTTTAAAAAAAATGTTTTGCATACCATTGTCAATGCATAGCCAGGTTAACAAAAGCAAAAAAAAAAGAAAAGAAAAGAAAAAAAAAGTTCCTGTTTGAGAAAGCAGTATAAATAGTTGAAAATCCTAATTAATAATAAATACCTAGAAAAGGGCAAACTCCACAAAAATTTTATTTGAACATAAGCTATATGCCTTAATGGGGTCTACATTCTTTGAGGAGTAAAATGTTCTCTATTTCTTATGGTTTACCAAGTATACATTCCATTTGGAATGAAAATATCGTAAAATATGCGTTGGTTTTAATGTGTTACATTCACGCACATTCTTCGCCTACTATCATTCATTTATACACAATTTAAACTAACAATGCTTAAGAAAGCTTGTTTTTCTATTTACTTCATATTAATTGAGATATACACAGAAAATACTTTCATTAGTCATTTTGTTTAAGATACAATGACATGAAGGAAATCAGCAGACCAGCAGAACCAGCAGAAGAGTCGAGTCGTCCAGGTTTTCCTGGACGGAGTGTATGCTGCCCAGCACCTAGCCGCTTCTAGCGTCTTTATCTGGGCAGTGTAGAAGAATTTTTAATGTCACAGGCGATTGTTTTGGGCAGTGGATATGTCTAGCCTTGGTGAGCGCCGTCGCCCCGTGGAGGGGTGATGCGCCAATGCTGGCTGCGCACTTCCGCCTGCTGGGAGGCTTCTGAGCACAGTCCGCTAAACAGGCTAGAGGGAAAGGATCTGTGTTATTGTATAAGGTATTTCCTAGCCCATTACTGGGCTTAGGAAGTTGGAGTCAGGGGAGTGTGGCCCTGTTTAGTGCTAGGTACCCAAGGCATCTTTGGGTAGCCGATAGCTTGGTCTCCGGCGAGGAACCCTATGGTCGTAACGGCCTAGGGTATTTACCAGTATGTTGGGGTGGGAGTCCAGCTTATCGTAGATGGTGCGGGATCTCTCCCGCACCACGTCGACGATATACGGGACTCCAGAGTGAGTATGTAGGATGTGGGACGGAAATCTCCGCCCGGTATCGTAGATCATGCGCAATGCCCTGTTCTGGACGTACTGGAGTCTGCGAATATTGGTTGGAGCCGCTGATCCCCAGACTTCGCAGCCGTACAGAATCAGGGGCGGTATGATCGCCCGATACAGGCGTAGTTTGAGGTGAGTAGGCATGGTGGACTTGAAAATGGAGTATAGCTGAGTTAACGCTGCATGCCCTTGTCCGGCTTTGACCCGGATATGAGGTGCGTAGGTGAGTCCGCGATCCAGGTGGACGCCAAGGTATTTGGCAGTGGGAACCCAAGGGATTTGCCTCTGCCTCAACCTCAGCGACCAGTCTGGTCGCCTAGCTCGGACCTTAGCCAGGAGAAGTGCAGAGCTCTTCTCGGGGCTAATGGCCATTCTCCACATCTCACTCCAACGGCCAATGGCTCGGAGTTGGCGCTGCAGCGGAGGATGACAATATCGTAAGTTTTTGTTACGTGCCATTATGAGGACGTCGTCAGCATATTGGCACGTAACAGTCTGTGGTTCCAGGGGTAAGTCAGACATGTAGGCCGCAAAGAGTATCGGGGACAGTACACTGCCCTCCGGGACTCCCGCGGCTATTGGTCTGATAGATGACATCCTTCCTTCCACTCTCACCCTGAAAGTGCGGTTTCTGAGGAAACTGCTAATCAGGGCAAGATAGGGAGGAGGTAGGTTGGCCTCCCTGAGTATGAAGGAAATCGAATCGAATTAATGTTTATAAACAGTTGCTATATGCTGGCGTAGAAACCAAATGCTCTTTTCATGCTCCAGGAAATAACTACATAGCGACAACACTAAAAATTACAAAGTATTGAAAAATTCAACTAATAGCAACGACATTCGGAAACGAGTGATATTCACCAAACGAATAATTTTAAATAAATTATAAGGTTTAACAATACTTACATTTTTTGCGCGGAAGGACTGTCTATTGTGATTACCTTACTTACTGATTACCTTCGAAGGCTATTAATCCTCATGGTAGTTGTAAACAACAGTGACTGCAGTTAAGTCCAATGTAATTGCTTCATGCGTTAAATATGTCACTATTTAGCAGAGTCTATACTGAAATTCATTTTCTAAGTGACGCATATTCGGTGATAAGATTGTACCTTACTCATTGTTTTATCAGAGCTGTTTTGGGCTTATAAATAGCATCGAAGTAACTCTGTCAGTATCATTCGAGTGCATGTATATAAAAGCGGCCATAAACTTCAGTCGTGTTTCTTAATAAAAATTTTGAGAAGTTTTGCATCATAAACAATGTAAGTGCTGAAAGTTAAAAACAATTACAACACACAGTAACCAACCCCCCTCCAAAATTAAACTGTGAAAACATAGAATGTACGTCAAAGTTATTTGTATTTCTGACAGGTTGTTTACTGGTTTGAATTTTTAAATAGTTATGTAGCTTCTTTTTCCAAATGGTAACTGGCTATTGAAATTTTACTCGTGGTCATTCAAAGAGAGTTAAATTTCGAAGCCTTCATATAGCCATTCTTTTCTTTCTTTTTTTAATTTGAATATAGTTATGAAAGTAAAGATCTCAACAATAAATAAATAGAAGAATTTAAGTTTTTGTATAAACTGAATAGAGAAAGTCATGGAAATACAATAAGGTTACTTTTTATACCACTAATATGCCATCACTTAACTTTTATTTATTATAATTGATTTTGAATTGAAAACTTAAAAGTATCGATTGCTAGACATTTCGAATCGATTGCAATTTGTTCATAGTTTTCTATAGTTCCTTTCTCTATTACGTATAATAAGTAGAAAACGAATTGTAATCTACCCAAAAATTCAATGTCGGGATTTCTCTGGAAATATATTTTAAGAATCCAAAAGAAAACATTTTTGTAAAAAGATCCGTGTGAGAGTGTGTGTAACCATGCGCGTGCATACTGCAAAATGATTTAGTTAAGTACAGAACTTGATATTTAACTTCTCCATCTACCAAGGATGCTACACAAACGTTTTCAACAAAATCCTCCACCCTAAAGCACCCTCTGCCATGGACAATTTTTCGAAAATTTATACTTCCACAAAATTGGCTCTAACCGTTTTGATTAAAATGCCATATGTTTAACATTCAAGGGCAGCTACTAGCTGACGTCACGAAGCCGGAAGCGCGAGCGGCATTGTTACCGTGAGAGATTTGTGCTAGACCGTTTGAATTCCCAAAATCGAGTACATTCCATTTCCAAAACCATCTCACTGCGACTGGCAGGTTTAAAAAGGCGGTGCGAGACCTGGCAGTGTAAGTCCGGTTCTCAGTCCTGAGCAGTGAAGACTTACGTTCAGAATAGTGCAATAAGGGCCAGCTCTGCGTGATGAGTCTTCAGGTAGGATGTACAGTGCAGAAGAACAGTCGACCAGTGAACATCGCAGTTGCTTCTTTACACTGCAAGAAGAGCAGTGTAAAAAGGAAAACGTCGTCTGTGCGTCGGAGAAACAAGGCAAACTAATGCGTGCAACAGATCACAGACATTATCGATTTTATTGACAAACTGGGTATCTTAGATTTTTTCGGAATAGCTTCTGTGGCTCTCTTCATTCTGAATCACTTTTGAATAACTAGTAAGCGATAAGGCAAAACCTTAATCCATAAAAAGTTTAGAACTTGTTAAAGCACACAACTTTGTAGCGATTACGTCTGCTTCACGATGCTGCGCCAATTTGTAGCGATAATCTCTGGTTCCATGCTGCTACAAGTTGAAGCTGTAATATTTTCTTCGCATTTAAGCAGAAAAGACCTATCTCAGGGTATGCGTAAAGTGTGTATTATTCAAAGAAAGGATGACACCGAAATCTGACTTTTAAACTTTTAATTAACAGTATTCATTTTAACGGAGAAGTTGCCGACTAATGGAAACTATTATCGGAATGTCCGGTGTTAAAGTACTTCTCCGAATCTGCCTGAAAGCCAGCTTTGCTAATTACCGTACTTAAGGCCCTCTTATCCCGAGCCGAACTATACTCATAATCTATTGCCAAACCTACAACTCTTTAGCATTTAACACTTCATATTCGTATTTCATTTTGTTATAAGTTCTAATTTATTTGGTGAATCCATAATATCTGTATTTAAGTCAATTACAATTTTGAGCAGTTACACGTTTCCGAGAATTCCTTATTATTGGTATGAATTTTCTAATTATCTTCTTAAAGGCGAGGCCTTTCTACTTCTTCATTTTCTTCTTCTTCTTCTTCTTCTTCTTCTTCTTCTTCTTCTTCTTCTTCTTCTTCTTCTTCTTCTTCTTCTCCTCCTCCTCCTGGTTATGCTAAGAGAAGGTAATTTCAATGTCATCACATAACGACCAGACTGTTGCTTAAACCTACTCCCATTACAGTTGTAGATATCAGGAAATGTCATAAAAGTATTTTTTCATAAGTTTATCTCGTTAACATAAAGGAGATCAAGGAATACATTTTATAAGATATAGTTTGCTGATATATCGCATATAGTTTGATAATTTCATCCGATAGTTGTTTATTCAGTAAATATTGATATCGGCTTTTTGTGTGGAATGCAATACCCTCTCTACCTTAAGTGCACGTGTATAGGATAGGAAGTAGGGGAATCACTTCCCCTAATATAATCATTAACAGCAGTGTATTGAATATCAAGCGTATCCGCCGTCCCTAAATTTAAATTAATCTATATGTTACAGTCTGCCACCTGTTCAGAGATCGCCAGCTGGAAAACCCCAATAGAAAATTGATTCCGCAGCTGTTACTGAGTATGAGAAGCTAAGTTGTGCCATCACCACTGAAATTTAAGAAAGTGTCAAACATCGATAATCGATACTGAATTGTACATAAGTTCAAATTACGATACTCCTTTTGGTAATCTGTATTAACACCGAAGGTAAATCTAGTTATGCATGCATAAAAAGAGTGGAATTTCCCGGTAGTTTTTATCATCTACCAATAGTAGTTAAAAAGTAATATTGCAGCTAATCCAAAAATTCGATACGAAGATTTACCCATAATGCGCGTTTCGGGATCCCTGAACCCCACCCCCCAAATACTAGAAATAGCTGTGTGTGTCTGTGTTTATGAGAGAGAGGGAGAGAGGGAGAGAGAGAGAGAGAGAGAGAGAGAGAGAGAGAGAGAGAGAGAGAGAGAGAGCAGCACAAGCAGAACTACAAACGAAAAATCAGTTAAGTATCCAACTTCGTGTTTGAAGTTCAGCTACCCCTAAGGTTACCTACCATACGAGGATCCGCTATCCCTTTATATGGAAACATTTTTGTTATTTCTTTATTTTCTCAAAAGCGACTCAATGGTATTGATTAAAATGTAACATTTAAATGCAAAATATCAATGAGAAATAAAAAGTAGTTCTTAGAATTTTCTGAGAACTGGCCTTTATTTGTTTGAACTTTCAATTAAACGAAGAAAAAAAGAATAGAAAAGAAAACACAAAACTTTGAACAGACAGAAAAAAGTTTACCGCAAGGAAAAGGCAGAGTTCATGCACAAGTTGGGTCAATTTTTATGATTACAAGTTTATACATTGTCTAATAGAGATAGCGGTAGTGGAGGTAGAGAAGTAGTAAAGTAGAAATGGTGGTCAGAGCTGCAGCAGCAGTAGTAGTTGTTGTTGTTGTTGTAGTAACAGTAGTAGTTTTTTTATGCAGGGGAAAAATCTTATAAAGACGCATATAGCGAGTTGGATTTTCACCAACTAAAAAACTCCTTCCAGCCACAATGATCTCCTCTTGGAACCATCAACAACAGGTATTACTTCAAGAGAAGCGGCTTGCAGGTGATGTTAGATTTCCTTAACCTTCTTGTTCTTTTCTCTTTGTAGTCATAACATCTTTTGCCATCTCACTTACTATACTCCAATTTTTGCAAGAGGCTAACATTTCTGCTACGAGATTTTGTGGCGTTATTTCCCCTATTAAACTTTCAAATTTGTTCCTCTGTTTGTACCACCTGACACAGATAAATAATGAATGTTCTGCTGTGTCAGTCTGTCCACAATATAAACATTCCTCTGTTGGTTTAATGCCAAATCGATGTAAATAGGCATTGAAACATCAATGTCCCCTAAATACCTGGGATAAATAAAAGTTCATTATAACATGTTTCCCCTTTAACCATATTTTTATTTCTGGTATTAATCGTTTGGTCCAGTTAGCTGTTCCGTCATTTTCATCTCATAACTTTTGCCATTCCTTTATCAATTCGTCCGCAGTATCTTGTACGATCCAAATTGTTTTCAATTTTAATTCTTTCTTCCACCATTAGGGTTATTGGAGGTGTTCTAATAAAGCCTTTGTCGATGTTGTCCTGCATGCGCTAATAATTCTTATTGCAATAGTTCTTTGTAATTTTAGTAAGATGATTCTGTATATTCTTTTATCGAGTGCTCTGCCCCATATGATAGCCGCATACAATACTATTGAAGTCACCACTGAAAACATATATTTTTTTTTAATTTACGTCCGCCCCAACGTTAAGTTATATCGGACGGTGAATGAATTGGGTGAAATGATGCTCAAATGAGTCCAGGGTCCATGGAGCTTAGAGTTACCCGACATTCGGCTTGAAGGATAAGGGAAACCCCCGGAAAAACCTTATCCAGATAACTCACCCTGGTCGAGATTCGAATATTCGACGAGTCCCTTCACTTGCTACTCCTAAGTTGGGCATCACTCTAGTGAGATGTGCTACTGCCATCCCTTCCTTGGCTACTACTTTCCGTACGTGTTGGCCCATACCCATATTTGCATCAAAATACACACCAAGGTATTTTATTATACTTGAATTATTTATTGTTATTCCGTCCACTAGGACTGTGATCGTTCCAGGTTTTGGAGCTCCTTTTAATAAAACCATCTCTGTTTTATGTGGTGACAGACTGAGCTTACTGCTACTTAACCAGATTTTAATACATCGTAGTGCTTCATTAGCTTTCTGTTCTACTGTCGTCGCATTTTTGGCAATTACTATCGATCGTATATCGTCTGCATAGCCAATTAAGGTAACACCAGGTGGCATAGGTAATCGAAATACTCCATCGTAATAGAGATTCCAAATGGTAGGTCCTAAGACCGAACCTTGGGGCACACCGCAAATCATTTCATCATGGAATTTTCCCATATCAGTATGATTCTGTCTTCTAGGTAGCTGGTCACTATATTATACAAGTAAGCAGATGAACCTTTATTTTTCAGCTTAGCGAGTAATCCTCCCCAGGCAGCCGAGTTGAAGGCATTTTTTACATCTAGTGTTAATATTGCACATAGCGGTTTTCTTCCATGGGCAGCAAGTCTCGCTGAATCAACTATTTCCTGAGCCCTTTTGAGAGCTGTTACTGTTGATTTTCCTTTACGGAAACCATGTTGTTCGTCTGCAAAACTGCCATTTGCCTCTATTTAATCTTTTAGTCTTATTAATCTAATTAATCTTTCAAATAACTTCCCCATTACGTCTAGTAGACTTATTGGACGGTATGCTTTTTCAATCGGATTAGTTGTAGGCTTCTCTATCAGTAATAACTTTGCAACTTTCTACATATCTGGAAATTTCCCTGCGGCTAGTGCTCTATTATATATTTCTAAACATATATCCGCTTGATCTTTTATAACTGATTTTACCACTTCCGGTGGTATTCCATCTGGCCCTGCAGCTTTCTTCGTATTTACTTGACCTGATATCTCTATGAGTTCATCTCTGCTAAATAAGGGGACATGTTTCGAGTCTACTTTCTCCTTGGCCCATGTAATGGGAGTATACATAGGAAACAATGTCTTTGCTATTTGTAGTGGTTTGCTGTCTTCCAAATACAGTCTTGGGGTCGTATTGTACTTTTTGGTGCCAAGTTGATATCCTTGGCCCCACATATCATCGCCAACCTCTTCCAAAAGCAATTC